>JAQGAX010000249.1:0-19632 GCA_034698105.1 Plectus exinocaudatus | reverse complement strand
AACTCGCAAACTTGAGAAATTGCTTTACAGAAGCAAAGATCATAATGAAGATGAAACATTGACGAAATGATGGTTGAAAAACGGATCATTGCCGTCGCATCGGTACCACTTAAAATTTACGCAGTGGTACTTGCATCGAACGGCATAAAATAAGGTAAATACAGTGTTTTCATCAGCAAAACTGAGTGAAGCTGCTCACAATTTTTTCAACAAATTAAGGTGCTTATAGACGGTTGTGATTTTTGTTGCGAGATGATTACAGAAGAAAGAAAATAACGAAACAATATTGAACGCCTAAATGTTGTGAACAGCTTCGAAGATCAACGACAATGCTGAACAAGAGAACTCGCAAATTTCAGTAAAAGTACAGTACAATGCGACCAGTAGACAACAATAAGCATTCGCCAATTATCGACAAATAAGTACACGTCAGTAGACACTGGCGATATACAAAGCGCACTGCTAAACAGGAAGTGTGGTTGATGTATCGGTGGGCAAGGAAGGCGCCGGGGCAGCGGCGGCTCGTAGTCCAATGTTCTCGCGGCGCAATTCCCTGTTCTCGCTCATCGCGTTCTCCAGTTCGCGCTCCAGCGACAAGTACTCGCGGATGAGATCGGAGCGTGACAGGGTGTCGAGGCGCTCGACGTTGGCGCTGTCGTATTCGGCCTCGAAGTCGCGCTCGAATTCGTCCGAGTCGCTGTGAGAGCCGCCGCCCCCGCCGCCGCTGCCCGTCTCGGAGGTGTTGCCAGCGTCCGAACCCGACGGCGCCCGCGCCCGCTGCGCAATGTCGATCAGCGCGTCGACGTCGCCGTCCGTCCGAATTGTCGTTCGTTCCTCGCGGTCGTTCAGTAGAAACTGCGTTGTATTATACGGCGCCATCGGCTGACCGTGCGCAAATCTGAAAAAGGACAATCAATTATCACGCACATCGCAATTATCGCAAAAAATTCTATGTCTACCAACAAACTTGTGCTTGAGCCGAGCACACAAAGCACTGAGCAACAGCCGGTCGGCCGACCGAGCTATTATTCCGGTAATCTGAGTGACGCAACGCAAGCGGTGCGTCGGACTGGCTGAGCAAGCGACACAGGGAGGGGGCGGAAAAAGGTGCGCATCGCCAGGGTCGGTCGACAGGCGACGCGGAATCCGTGTCGTAGTGTGATCAATCCGCCACTGGACTATTCCATGCGCTCTCGGGACAATACGTCCAGTTACACTTCGTTTTCGTTGTCGTGTGTCATGTCGCAAATGGGGCCGGTCATGTAAAAGATCGGGTCCGTAAAAGATCCGCAAGATCTACTCGAGACATCCGTCTGGCCCGTCAGGCAATCTTGTCACCTCCAGAAACTACAACAAGCGAGCGGAGGTGGGTGGTCATCGTGGTCGGGAATCGCCGAAATGCCCGATGGCAATTGCGCAGCACAGAAGTGCCTGCCGAACGTCGCTTTCGTCACATCTGCCAGCAGTTGTCGGCGATAGCCAAGAGGATCATCGGCCAAGCCGACGTTATGCGCGTGCTGCACTGGACGATGCTGGTGGCCCTCACCTGCAGCTACTCATGGTCCCGAGTCATTCCACCCGGAGAAACGGTCGATCTGAGGGAGTTCGAGTCACAGTTCAAGTGCGTCGTGCGATTAGTCATTGGTGTCGTGGACGGCACTGAGGTGTGTGGAACAGGTGCCCTCATGACGGCAGGTACAGAATGGTTCGTGCTGACAGCGGCTCATCTGTTCGTCGGCGACACGTACACCTTCAAAGACGGCGATAGTCTCGCGGTGGCGGGTGGCAGTCGCGCCATGAAGTACACGCAGACTGTCACCTTTGCGCTGATGAAACCGACCGACGAACCGCAACCCTGGCGACAAGCAGTTGTCTATCTGCCTCCCGACTACGACGCCAAGCGCTCAAGAGGTGCCTATGATCAGGACATTGCTATTGTGTGGCTGCGGGGCGAATTCGACGCCCTGAAAACTGCCTCAGACGTCGATGCGGCTACAACCAAACTGCATGGAGACGACGTCCCCATTGGCCAAGTCATCGAGCTGTATGGTTTCGGTCAGGACGAAATCCGAGGAGGCCAGTAAGTCAGCCTAATCCACCGGCAAAGATCAGGGTGGACGATTGCAGGTACCAGGTGATCGAATGCAGCAGCGGACTTCCGTCTACTGGCTTTTGCTACGTGCCCGTGCGCAAAATCAATTTATACCCAGTGCATGGAGATAGCGGTGCGCCGATAATGTGCAGAGACGACAGTGCGCCGACTATTCAACATTCCCATGCAGTCGCCAACTGATTTTATTTCAGCGGCGTCGTCACGAGCCATTTGCGGCGTCCACATAGGCGGCTATGACGCCGACAACAGCCTACAAGTCGGCACCAAACTGACGCCGTTCATTCAGTGGTTTACAGAAACAGTGCTCCTATGCCGATTTTATTCGGTCACCCGACCACTGCCTCCTCTGGTCGTATTGCCAGAGTCCGAGACAAACGAAACGAGCTTGCAACTGAGCGGCGACTCGCAAGGACAATTGCTCGAGAGCAACGACGCGGTCGAAACAGCGCTCGTCATTCCCCTCGAATGCCAACAGCTGTTCGTGTCGATGAAAATGCCGATGGTCGACGACGGGCAAGCACGCGCACTCGCCGCCTGCATTGGCATGTTCTTCGGCAATACACAACAAGACTATACCGCCTTTCCCTTAACTATGCCAACCCATCCCATACTTGTGTGATAGACAATGCTCAGTGCTTCGCTACCGTAGCTAATAAAAACTATCCAAACGAACGCAATGACAAAACGTTTCAACCGGCACAAAGGGAGCGACCGAAAATCGGCCAAGCGAACCACGAGCGACCGGATGGCTGTGAATGGACCCGCCCAATGTGGCTCGCCAGGCACCCACCCACACGCGATCAATCAATCCAATCTTACTGCATCATTGCAGTCATTCTATCGTGAACGAATGACCAATGGCCAGCGGCGCAAAAGTCAATCAATTTTGGAACTAAGGAAGCATAATAAAATTACGTACCTTTCTGCTCGAGATTTCTCGGCGCGCTTTTCTTCGCGAACTGCTAATTCTCGTTTTTCTTCCGTTGAAAGTTTATGATAGGGCTTCCATTTGCGGCGACCATGACCTCTGCGGCGACGAATCTTCTTCTTGGGCTCCTTACCGCTCTCAACTGCATCGGCAGCAGGCGCCGACGCAGACCGCTCGTTCCCGGATACGTTCGCTGAGTCGCCGTTTGAGAAATGGCTGGCGCAGGTGTTTCTTTCCGCGACCGCAGGGGGCGGGTCAGTCGCGTCGACGATGTTCCGAGAGCTGATCGTGCTCGCCGCGGTGTTGAACGACGAGTTCGCGACCACCGAGGCCGTCGCGATCGTCGGTGACAACGGCTTAGCAGCACAGCTGGGCCCTCGATCGGTCATTTGATAAGCAAAAAGGTAACCGAAACACAATTATTGTGCGTTTGGCTGCTAACGTCGCATTTGCGAACATCGAAGATTTTCAGTGCCCAGTCGACGGCGTAGGGATGTAGTCTTAATGACGCGTTCGCTACGGTAAATAACTTTTATCCGCGCTCTTCCTCAGACGTGACAGCAGCTGAACTCAGAACCACTAAGTGTGCTCGCTTTCCTGATTAATAAGGAAAGCAACAAATAGCTTCAGTTATATTCGACAACGTTCCGTATTCGTATTTGCGAATAGTTGCAAATACTGCCTGTTGGGGTCCGGTTGGGATCCATATATGGGTTCTCTTGCGCACCGCATGGTCGAAACACGCGCCAGGGGCACCGTACGCCTGTTTCGTATGACTCCGTAACTACGAAACATTTCCGTTGTGATGTCGAAATGCGCCCAGTTTTAGTGTCATTCACAATTTGTCAGTTTTTATCAGTGGACTAATTTTAGCGCATAGAACGAGCATAATTGCGTACGAACATTCGACATGTCAACAATTGTCACAGGAGCATCGGGACTCTTGGGTCGCGCCGTGCTATCGGCACTAAACGCTGACGGCGGCTTTGGGGATGTTCAAGGATGGACTCACTCTCGACCAGGATCGGTTCAAGTCGATCTGACAGATGCGGCAGCTGTTCAGAGCGCATTGACGAAAGCACAGGTGCCGCCGTTTCACAATCGTTTCGTAAACTGTCCGTAAGTCCATGCCGAAGTAAAGCCCATTATGAAGCATAGCGCTGACTATCGACAAGTACTACATAGCTTTACGTAATAATTGTGAAACCCGCTCTTTGAGTAAGTGAGTAAGAATGCCGGGATTGGTTTTTGTGTGACGCATCTCGCTTGCAGCCCAAATTTATCGTTCACTGCGCTGCTATTCGACGCCCTGACGAAATAAAGAATGACGAGCAGTTGGCAGAGAATCTAAATGTCGGATCGAACGAGCTCTTCATTGACTACCTCAGTGAGCACTATTTAACTTGGCTATGAAACATCCATTATTCAACGCTTGCAGAAAAAGTGCCTGATGGCTTCTTGCTGTATATCAGTACCGACTATGTTTTCGACGGCACCAACCCCCCGTATGGGCCGGACGATACGCCGAATGCTGTCAACAAGTACGGCCGGCAGAAGATCGCTGCCGAGAAGTTCATCTTAGAAACCTTGCCCGGTATTTAGCCAGCGTTGTGAACGTATAAGCACGCAATAATTCAGATAAATCGGCTATACTCAGGGTGCCGATCCTTTACGGTCCGGTCGAGTATCTTGCTGAAGGAGCCGTCGACGAAGTGCTCAAAGCGCTGCTGGCCAACCCGCCGGACAAGCCAATTCAACTTGACCACTACCATCTTCGCTACCCAACGCATGTTAAAGATATCGCCAGCGCAATCGTCGTAATCCTACGCAAACGTCTCGAGGTAATATTTTCTGCATCGCGTACAATGAAAGACATAACATTTAGGCGCCAGAGAACATAAAGGGTATTTATCAATGGCGTGCCGATGAGCAACTGACCAAGTACGACATGGCCGTTCACATGGCTGAACAGCTTCAACTGCCCAGCGATCACTACGTCGCCAACACGTCACCTCCCTCCGGCGGCGATTCGGCAGCCAGACCGCACAATTGTTGCATGACGACTGACCGTTTGCGAGAGCTAGGAGCAAACATTACCATACCATTTTCGCAGGGTATTCGCGACCTAGCCGAGCATGTGAGAAAGTAGGTGCTAATGTTCGTTGAAAACGATAAATCGATCTATGAATGCAATTGTGGTGTGTTGGTACAATCAGAAACTGCTTGATATCGATTTTGAGTTGTAGCACTGCGCAAAGAAGAGGACAGAGATTGACATCGATCGAGAAGACTAGACCCATTAACAAGGAAATGAGATACTCACAGACCAAGAATTCAATAAAACACTATACCGAATAAGTAAATAGCATCACTAAGAATCATATGGTACAGTTATGCACAGAGATTGCACAAATATGTATTATCCATTGAAACGGTAGCTTGACAGACAATAGAACCCATCAATCTCTGTTAAAGTATTCGTTCGAGCAAGCAAACATGTTCAAAAGAGCTGACTTCAATAAAAACTCTGCATTTTCACATAAATAATGCAAACAATCAGTAATAACCGGTCGCCTGATTTGACGACAAATTTTGCAACATTCATCATGTTGACGTCTAAACAAATATTTGTACTTGCCTAGCACTTTTAAAACAGCATTAATAAAGGTTGGCATAAAGCGGACGGATCATAAAGCAAGATATAGCCAAAAGAGCAGCCTGAAGCGCGCTTGAAAGCTAAGACAAATCGTCATCCTCACAAATTGCGATATCTGAATAATTATATTACTACAGCGTTTATACCTCAGTTTAATGAAAGATGAATGCCTTCATAAGCAATGCACAAATTTACAATTGTACAATCAATGAATCAATGTGATTGTAGAGACGTTTGCAATTCATAACAGATCCGAACCGTAATCAAACTGACCGGAGATTAGGATGCACGTGGAAACATATGAACAGACAGTCGATTGACGGGCAAGACGGCCAGTGCACGGCGCTTCTCAGTCGCCTACTAGAACATCGGCTCCGACGATTCGCGCTGGCCGTGCGTCAGCGGCGGCTCGCCCTTGCGTCCGACCAGCAAATAGGTGTCCATGCCAGTGTCGATGCCCTTCACTTCGATGTGGTCGCGAAACTCGAAGTCGTAGCGGTCGCAGAGCAAATCGCGCGTGTGCTGCGACACCTGGATGCGGTCGACGACGCCCGTCGAGTACATGCGAGACGCGATGTTCACTGTGTCGCCCCAAATATCGTAGTACAGTTTTGTCGTGCCGATGACGCCCGCTGTCACCGGACCGATGTTGACGCCCAGTTTACACACAAAGTCAAAGTTGAGCAGGTCCTGGTTGAACAAGCGCAGCGCCTCCTGCACCGCCAACGCGAACTCGATCAGCTCGTACTGAAATTGTCATTGAGTAAACAGGGGAATAAAATGCGTTACCAAAAAAGCTACCAGATGCGCGTATGGATGCAACGCCAATTTGCGACGATCAGGATTCAACCCCGAGGCAGCCATATACGACGCTCCAATAGTCTTGATCTTCTCCACTTGTGAGAATTGCGAACGATCGAGCAGCTCATCGAAATCGCCTATTACCTCGTTCAGCACGCGCAGAAACTCGCGACCGCCTGCAAAGTCACACTGATTGAGCGTTTCCAAAGAGCAGCCGAAACGGGCGCACCTTCAAAGTTTTCTTCGTACATCTCATTCCAGTTGGTGATCGAAGCGAACAAAACAGCGGTCATTTGATGATTCTCACTGTACTTGGTGTTCACTTTGAGCTCTTCGACGGCGTGCTGCGGGATGATGTTGGTGAGCAGCCAGTCGGCCTGATCGCGCACAATCTGCATTTGGGCAGTGTCGCGCCGTGCCTGCAGATCACCGAAGAAGGACATGCGGAAGCCGGCCTCGAACTGGTAGTTGAGGAAGCCGATGAGAATCAGCGCCAGCAACACGTCCACCGCCACTTCCCAGCGATACGCACTGCTGCCCGAAAACAGAGGTACGTTGAAAATATTCGTTCCGCGAGTCGTCTGCTGCTCGTCCCCGCCCGTCACCGACAATGTCAAGTTGGTGTTGCGCATTACGTCCATCTGGCAGTCGGGTCGGCCACCCAGACAGATGTTGGTCAGCACGACCAGAACGACGCCGAATACAGCGGCCAACAGTGTCTTGGGCCAACAGCCGAGCTGCGAGAAGTTGCAGTGGCAAAATATAGCGATGAGCAAGATGTAGCCGCAGGCGAGTTGGGCCGAAACAGCCTGCTCGAGCGGCAGTTCATTACCGCTCATCACGTTGCACAGTGCAGCACCGGACGGAAGCGCAATCAGAACCAGGCCTAAAAGATCAAGTAATTATATTCACTTCAACGGGCGGCGACCAACACACCAATAAACATGCACCGTAAACCTGCCGTCATACCGTGACCAAAGGACCAAAGTGTACCGTAATCAGTAATCAGTCCCCCATCCACTACAATTTACGTACCAGCTATGAAGTATACGGTGTTCTCAAATTTAACCCCATCTAAAAGACACATTAGAACTGAACAACGGGACAAAGTAACGACGCACTGGAACCAATCAATTGGAAGCGGAATCGAACTCACCAATGACATGTCGCGGAACCCACAGATTGACGCAGGGAAGCAGAGTGCGTCTGCGAAGCAAAGGGACGCCGACGAGCGCCACCGACAGGACGACGAGGACGAGAGAGACCGGCAAGAAGAGCAGCCAGGCGATATTCCGCGTTCCGAAGACAATCAACGCCAGCACCGAAACAATCAGGAACACCACGCCGGCAACCAAAATGTCGATGAACACGCCCGAGTAGCGATACTGCGACGCCGACTCTTCCGACTCGCCACTCGTCGACCCGTTTCCCGCCGACCGATTGGCATTCCGGTCGGCCGACAGCGCGAAGTGCGCTCGGTACTCGTCCTCCACATCAGTCTCCTTGAACCGCAGGGTCCACGGATTCAGTGAATTTCGATGAATCCAGTAGCCGCCACTCTTGCCCAAGTCCGAACCCTAAATTGGTTTCGCTCAGAAAACTAGCCGAACGCAATACGTTACAAATGGTCATTGGATGAATCTGATATGAAATTGCCTGAATCACACCACAAACCTGAATCACGTCGGCGAGTCGCCGGTCAAAGTCTCGATTGTCGGTATCGAAACGAGTGAGTGAAGCGGCTGCATGATGATGCGAAATGGCCGTGTCGAGACCGCCGATCGAGTTCAGGTCCGAGCCAGCGTCCTGCAGGCCCGAGCTGCGCGAGCCCTTGCCACCCCCGGTGCTGTTGCCACCACTGCTTCCATTGGCCATCTCTCGAGACGCCTTCGACGTTCGACCGCGATCAGACACCGCCGAAGCAGTCGACGTGCGGTCAACAGACGGCACGACCGCGTAGTTGGAGGCGAGCGCCTGCAGCGACGTCGACTTCCTCTGCGAATCGGGCGACATCTGAAGGAATGGGGCGGCGTGGGCGTCAAAAAGGACAGCAAATGTGCATCACTCTACTTCAGTGCCTTCGAGGACGTCGACGGACGAACTCGGCTTGTGCTTCTCGATCAGCTTCATGCGCAGACTGCCGCCGCCGCCGCCACCGCCACCGCCACTGCTCGGCGTACCTCCCCGTCCCACCGGTAGCGATGACGTGTGAATGGTTTTCAGTTTGCTGGCCAATTTCTGAAACGCCGATAAGTGCCACTTCGTCGACCAACGAAACGCATTAAGCCATCGACGCCAAGAGCGCTCGTCGTTTGACAAAGCGCAATGTGCATTATTGCAAGTGATCAATTGGTGGTTGCGGCTGTTGAAGGAATTACTGTATACCTTGCGAAAACTGACTTGAGAACGCAGGCCGCTCTGCTCCGATTGCGCCTCCTTGTTCGAATCGGTGATGGAGCGCGAGTCGCCGCTATCGGGGTGAGCCGGGTCGAGGGCAAGACCTGTGGACGCGTCCCTGCGCTCCTTGATGAAGTAGGTCTTCACTCCTAAAACATCAACGTACTCGATTCATGCTTCAGTGTATAATTGTGTATTGCAAGCTTGCGCTTGAAACGGCCACGCCCGATAAGCAACGGTGCGAGATGAATTGCGTGCGGATGCGACGGCGGCGGCGACAGACGACAGCTAGGCGGTGCTCGCAGCGTCAGCTCGTTAGTCCCGCCCAATCGATACGCGTTTGGAGCGGCGGTCGAGGAAGGAGCGGCGAACGGCTGCGGGACTGGTCGGTCTCCGGCCGCGCAATCAGCTACCTTGGTCACCAGCCGTTGGTCGGCCCCCGACTCGACCGCCGCCAAATCGAGCAGGCGGACGGAATGGCGCGCAACAGCGGTGCAAAACGACTGGGATCGCCGTCGGACCAGACGGACGCATGCTTTGAGAAGGGCGATGCGCGAGACGACACGCTGCGGCGGCCCCCTCGGTGAGGCGCTGTCTGTTCCCTCGGCCGTCGCCGCCTGGAATAGTCGGCCGGCGGCTATTTTTAGCAGTTCAACGGGCGACAATCGATACGCGCGAACGGCGCGCTTCGTCTGCCGTCCGCGCCGCCGCCTGAGCTGCAGCCGCCACCGCGAATTACATCCTGCGCCAGCCGCTCGACGCACACCCTAATGGTCGTCGGCTCGACCATTTCCCATCCAACTCGTGCGCCCGCCATCCGCCCGTCCCCGCCTCTGCACAATGCAAACTGCCACCCGCCTTTGTGCGGCGCCGCCTCTTCGAGCAGGTACTCGTCGCCGAGGAAGCGCGCCGTCGCTTCCGAGATGTGCACCCGGCCGGCTATCCCCGTCGATTCCATCTCGTTCGCGAAGTTGACGTCGTTCGAGAACACGTCGAACTTGAAGCGTCGCGTACCCACCATTCCACACATCACCTGGCAAGAGCACTCGGCATTACACCAGGCAGTCAACAATCAAGTGAACGCACTTTGCCAGTGTGGATGCCGACGCGCATGTTCACCTCCTGACCGCGGTCTTCGTCAAACTGCTGGATGGCGACAATCATTTGCAGCCCCATTTCCACACAGCATTTGGCATGATCGGGGCGCGGCTCTGGGCAGCCGGCAACACAATAGTAACAGTCTCCTTAAAATAGCAACGCACAATTGACAATTTGCCTCAACTGCCGCCCTTGACTCACCAAGTGTGCTGATCTTTTCGAGCGAGCATTTTCCACAGAGAATGTCGAAGCGCCCAAAAAGATCGTTGAGCAGATTAACGAGCTCGTCAGCTGATTTGTTTGAACTCATTCTTGTAAACCCAGCAATGTCAGCGAACAGGATCGATACGTCCGTCATCAGATTCATCGTAAACGGTCGAAATTTGCGCACATTCGGCGGCCCGCCAGTGACGTTCATGACACCAGTCGCCGATGGCCGCCTCAACTCGCTCGTCTCCTTAAGCAGCTCGTCGGCTACCTTCTTAGGCATGACTGACTGGATCATGTGGTCTTTGAACTGCGTCTCGATCTCCAGATCTTTCCGCGCCAGCAACGACTGGCCGACCTTGAGGAAGGTCTTGCGCTGTCGAACTTGCGTAAGAATAAACAGGTGAACGCCGAGTAAATGGACGCACAGATGAAGTGCCAACTTGACGCCCTGCAGCTCGTACAGGCCCGTGTGCATGCTGAGAATCTCGAACAGACTCGAGTAAACGACGCCGATGACGATGCACAGGTACAGCGGCAGCGGGATCACCGTGTACACCAGCAGAATCACCTCCACGCTCGTCGCGAAAGTCCCCAGAGGGCTGATCAGTGGACGGTCGCCGAGCGAAAACACCAGCAGTGTGACGACGCAGACGAGAAATGTGCACAGGAACGAGGTAGGCAAGTAGAAGCGCTGATAGTTGCGCGTGCAGAACGTGAACACCAGGATGGCCAGAGTCAGCAACATAATGCCCGCTGCAGTCAACTGGTAGTACAGCGCACGCTCGAATTCGGACACGACCGCGTGGTAGCTGATCCATGAGCAGCATGTCAGACAGATGTACACGAGACCCGATCGGAAGCGGTCGCGTAGCTGAGGGAAGCCGCACTTCCAGTACTGCGACTCCAGCAACGCCGACGCGAACTGTGGGTTCCACCAGCGCGCCGACGCCCGCTCAAACAGCGGCACCGACTTGCGACCGACTGGCGTCGACGTGTGCGCCGCCACCTCGTCGGCGATCGTCCTCTCGGCGGCCAGCTCGCCGCCCGCGCCGCTGCTGCTGCCGCCGTTGGCCAGGTCACCGCCGTGGGGCAGCATGGGCACGCCGGCCGGCTCGTCCCTGTCGCCGGCAGAGCGCATCGTCCACCGTTCTCGTTGCCAAGACACACGACCAATGTGAGGGTACCGAGAGCTCACCAGCTAATATGACGAGCCATTTGACGCAGAGACCATCTGAAACAGACTCGTTCGCAAACATCTCCAGGCGCGCTAATCTCGACAGCGTTGACGCAAAGCGCTCGCCGCAGGACCGCCGCAAATGGACCGCATACCCTATTCAATCGTCGGCAATATATTCTCCGCGCTCTTCTCTGAATTCTAATCGCAAAAACGCCTAGTGCACAACTCAACATACTGAACAGCTAACAGCCAACCAGATAGCTGCATAAAGTGTATTAGTGGGAGGAAGGTTGATCCGAATATATCTCAGATAAATTGTATGTCGTATTATAAACAACGCACGGAAAAGTCAATATGATACAACAAGAATTTGAAAATTGGCAACTGCAATACTAATAGTCAAACAAGAATTAGCTAAGCTTCGTAACAAATTCAAGATAAAATTAACAATTAAAAAAAGTCATTCAATGAATTATGGTGCGAATTCTGACACTGACTCGGAATCCGAATATTCAAAAGCGCAAAAGGCCTTTCCGGCAGTCAGTAATAGTGCAGCCATGCGCAAATTATTGAATGTGATTGGAAATGGATCCGACTTGATTGACGTTATCCGCTAGGGAAAAGAAAACAGCCCGACAACGAATTTGGGAAAGCGCTGCTGCTGAAAATCATCGCTACACGTCCACTGGTCAACTAGTTCCTTCGTATACGAAAGCTCATCATTCGTGCGAACCAATTTCACGAGGACGAGATGATGATGTGAATGATGTCACTAGAAGCGTGTGCCATATTTTTGAACATAAATGCATTTCACTGCGTAGACTGCTGCCTTAAGTTCGCAAATAGTGTGTGTGCATTATGCTACGACGTTGGAATCTTGCGCAAATTGAAACTGCCCGTTCGTTTTGCTTCAGGCAGAGTGCTGTGGAAAGAACATGCATGCTGAAAAATAATAACTTTTTCGAATTAAGTTCAAGCTTAGAGAAATAGTGTTCAACTGAGAGTTTAGGATAGATTTCGCAACACGCGACGCTATCAATACAAGAGAAATAAGCAGTGTTGGGGTGTCGCCAAACGAGAGTGATCATTTTTAAGTTGAGCGTAAACCGTTATCCGGCTAAGGTTGCAACAGTCCGTATAAACCTTCCACTGCACGCAATCTGTTAGGTTTCTCTTAAATTTTCTTTCTGCAGGTAGTAGTTTCTTCTCAATCGAAGTTGCGAAATCGGTCAAAAACGAAGAAAGATAAATAGATGTCATTTTTATTCGAATTGACGATTTCAAACTTATTTCGTTTTTCTGGCTTACTCTTTTTCCAGTTTCAATTTAGTGTTTCGTAGTGGTGCTGAACAATTTCATAATAATGTTTGCTTCGCATATCTGCGGTTGGTGACAGCAATGCATATTTCGTAGATGAAAGTTTTCATAGTATGATCGATGTCGATCGTTGTGCTTTCCTGTTTCTTCGCCATTGACAAATGGTAATCTGTTATGCTCTGTTTCAGATCGTCAAATTTGAACTACAAAATGTCGGAGTTTATCGATCAGCAGGCAGAGGAATCCGAAAATTCAGATGATGACGAAGTCAGTTACGAACCGAAACCAAAAAAGCCACGCAAGAAACGGATCCAAAGCGATGACGACGAGGACGAAGACGAAGAAGATGATGAGACGGAGATTCGCAAGGAAATGCAGGGATTCGTCGTTGAAGGAAACTCAGATGACGAGGGCGAAGAGGACGGCGACAATGATAACGATGATAACGACGACAAAGGTGCATAAAGACGTTGCTAGTTAACGTTGTTGCACCATAAAATCGTTGCTGTGGCATTAAATCAAATCCACAGATCTTTCTCTTTAAGTCTGAAAGTTTATTTTGCCGTAAGCTTTTTAAAATCCGGGATGAGCGCTGTTATAAGTTGTGTGTGCTTCATGATACCTAGATCACCATTTGAGTTGCAGATGACGACGTGGAGGAGCTCGATGAGGAAGACGAGGAACTCATTAACGAAAACTTGGACCTCGGACGTAAGCCAAAAGGAGGACGCGTTTATATCGAAGATGAAGAAACAGAACCCGTCGACGACCGAGAAAGAATTGCCGGAAATCTTTTTGACCACGTTAGTACCTGTGCATGTGATGATTGGGATGACGTCTGTGTATTGCTCAGGACGAGACGGAAGATGTCGAGCCTGTAGCTGCGGGATCGCGCGCCGTCCAACGCGAAGACGACCGATCGAGCGAGTCGGATCAGTCAGGTTGGGATTACTATCCGGCCAACTCATAGTTGTCATTATTTTTTTTCAGAAGACAATTTTATCGTTGGAGATGACGATGAAGCTCCAACTCGAGCGCCGCGCAGTCGTCGTCGAGTTGATA
The DNA here is from genome assembly GCA_034698105.1 of Plectus exinocaudatus. Lineage (NCBI taxonomy): Eukaryota > Metazoa > Nematoda > Chromadorea > Plectida > Plectidae > Plectus > Plectus exinocaudatus. Next base: position 5,873 of record JAQGAX010000249.1, on the reverse strand, counting down.
TTCCGGACCAGTGAGTGAATTCATTACCTACCACTTGTGATAATATATGAAAACCGGTTGACTTTCCAGTAGTTGCCATGTTTGTGTCACATTAACTTAGCCATGGCGCAACTTATCGCTAAAATGATCGCTCCTATTTGCAACCGGTGTTTTTCAGTGCAATCGATGAGGCGCGCGATGTGTTCGGTGTGGAAGATTTCAACTTCGACGAGTTTTATGACGAAGACGCTGAGCTTGGCGATGAAGACGAGGAATACCCAGAGGTTTGCTTTGAATCTTTCGCGCGCTTTTCCTTTTCTGCATAGTTTTTCATATAAATTTGCATGTAACACGTGTTTCAGAGAGAATTGATGTTGTTTTGTTAACATTCGCATTGATTTAGGAGGGTGAAGAAGGGGAAGAGGGTCGGCCAAAGCGACTTCGTCGTCGAGACAAGCAGACCACTCTGCTCGATCAAATCGAACCCTCCGAACTGGAACGCGGCTTTTTGGGCGAAGCGGACAAGCGAATTCAGCTCGAAGATCGACCCGAGCGATTTCAGGTTCGGTTCGGCCGTTCTGTCGCTTTTATTCGAAGTTCTTTTCAGTTGCGTCGAGTGCCGGTAACCGAAGCCGATGACTACGAATTGAACCTCGAGTCGGACTGGGTCTATCAGAATGCCTTTCATATGCTTCCCATCTCGATGCAAGAAGACATTGAGAATCAGGCCTCCAGCAAACCGCCCGTCGAAACCAAGGCCAAGATCCGTGAGGCGCTCAAGTTCATGCGCAACCAGCTGTTCGAAGTGCCGTTTATCGCGTTCTACCGCAAGGAGTACGTTGAACCAGAGCTGGGCATCAACGACTTGTGGAAGATCTACCAGTGGGACGAGAAAGTACGACTCTTTATTGTCGTCCGTCGAACCTTGGGCAATGTGTGATTTTCAGTGGTGTTTGCTGCAACAGCGAATGCAGCGCTTGTCCGATCTGATGAAGCGAATGCAAACCTTCCAATATAGCCGAGTGTCGACCGACCCCGACCAACCGCTGCCAGAAGACGTTCGCATCATATCGAACGAAGAGATAGCCACGTATGTCCAATCACTAAATTCTTCTTCAATTATCTCCTGGTTTCAGAGTGATGGCGGTGCGTTCGGTGGAGGAGCTAACTGACGCGCTCAGTCAGTTTCATTTGTACTACGGCGCCGACCTGCCCAAGATGGGACAGTGGGAGAAGGTGAAGGCGGCGGAGGATGCTGGCGACGACGCGCCCATCGGTGACGGCGCCGGCTTCAAGCAGGCCAGTCGCAACGACGCCTATCAGCTGTGTGTGCAGGCCGGACTCGGCGGACTGGCCGCAAAGTTTGGTCTGACGCCGTCGCAATTTGCCGAGAACCTCGCCGAAAATTATTCGCGTCACGAAGTCGAGCAGTACCCCGTCGATCCCGAGCAGACCTCTCAAGATTACATTTGCCGGTACGTCTGTTAGCGCAGTTGTGCACGCCATGCGTTCAGCGTTCGCCACTATTGTCATTTTCGAAAGTGTGTGCTTTCAGTGCCTTTGACAGTGTGGAGGCGGTGCTGCAAGGCGCCAAGTATATGGTGGCGAAACAGTTGAGCCGCGAACCGATTGTGCGCCGAGTGGTGCGAGAAATGTACCGCACTCGAGCCGTCGTCTGCGTCCGTCCTACGAAGAAAGGTCGAGCGGAGATCGACGAGAACCATCCCATATACACCAAGAAGTATATCAAAAACAAACCCGTCAAGGATCTCGAAAAGGATGAATTTCTTCGACTTGTGCAGGTTGGTCATTTGTACTCATGTTGCGTGCGATGCATCGATGGTTTTGTTTTGTTTGCAGGCGCAGGGCAACGGCCTCATTACGATGACGCTTGGACCGGATACTGAAGGCGACGAGCACAGACAGACGCTTGTCGAGGATATCGTCGCCCGACAGCTCTACCATAGAGTCCGTCACTGGCGATCGTTGTTGTTCGTTTTACCTTATGATGCTTTCAGGATGAATACAGCGGGCCCGTGCAGCAGTGGAATAAGCTGCGCGAAGAAGCGCTGCTCATGTGTCTGCAAAAGTTCCTCTACCCGCTGCTCGAGAAGGAATTGACTCAGAAGCTGCTGCAGGAAGCGCGCGACTTTGTCATTCGAGTGCGTTGGCTGTGCGTAATGTCATCATCTCACACGGTTGTTTCAGGAATGCTGCTTGCGCTTGTACGGATACTTGAAGATTGGACCGTACGAGGTGGACGCTGCCGACGAAGACCTCGATTACCATGGCAGAGACGGCGTGCGGGTGATGGGTATTGCATATCCTGTTGAACGGTACGCACTGTTTCTTATTTGATTTTCGTGCGGAGACTGAGCTGATTGCTGTTTGAATATATCTGCATATAAGGGTGCACAGTTTTATTCGTTTTCAGGGACCAGGCTTCGTTCTGTGCGATCGTCGACGGGGAAGGCGCCGTCATCGACCACATGCGTCTGGTCCATCTGATGAAACGCAAGAATGCTCGGCGTAATGATGAATCCAAGTTGAAGGTCGGCTTTAATTTTTTTCTGAAATTGTATGATATTTGTTCCCATCAATTTATTATTTTTGCTGGCATTTGATATTTCGCGATTCATGACTATATTTTATTCTATCTTTTGCAGGAGCAAGACATGGAAGAGCTGAAGCGGTTCGTTTCTCGACGCAAGCCACATGTGATTGCCGTCTCTGGCGAAAACTTGTACGTTTGCACATTTTCTATATTCTTTGATTTTATTCTTTCCATCGTGAAATTACCTGCTATTGCTGTGTACAAAAACTTTTGTCGCAAGACTGATTATTTGCTCAGGGACGCACTGTTCATCAAGGCTGATGTGGAGGCAGCGCTGCAAGAGTTGGTGGATGCAGGCGAGTTGCGACAACGCGTTGCGGTGGAGATCGTCGACAACGAGCTGGCCAAGGTCTACATGAACAGCAAACGCGCCCAGACCGACTTCGTCGACTACCCACTGTTGCTGCGGCAGGCCATCTCGCTCGCTCGTCGGCTGCAAGATCCGTTGCCCGAATTCTGTCAAATGTGTACTCCTGACGACGAAATCCTCTGCCTCAGCTATCATTCTCTGCAAGACCAGGTGTGCTTTGCATTCAGTAGTTATGGATTGTATCTTCTCCAGAACTTTAAACTTGTAATTAATCATTCTTTATATACTTGTTTATTCATGCAAATTGAAATACCATTATCCAGTATTGCGTATTTATTAGGTGATGAAAGAAGAGTTGCTGCTGGCGCTGACGCTCGAGTTCATCAATCGAGTCAACGAAGTTGGCGTGGACATCAATCGCTGTCTCGAGCAGGTGCAGACATTGCCAATGCTGCAGTTTGTCTGCGGACTCGGCCCACGCAAGGCCACCCAGTTGGTCAAGGTACTCAAACAAAACGACAACCTGCTTGAAAGCCGCACCAAGTTGGTCACCCTGTGTCGAATGGGCCCCAAGGTCTGTTTGTTTTGCTAGCTGCTGCCCAGTCTCGTTTAAAGGCCGGTGTTATTTAGGTTTTCATGAACTGCGCTGGCTTTATCAAAATCGACACTGCCAAAGTGGCTGAAAAAACCGATTCGTACGTAGAAGTATTGGATGGATCGCGAGTGCATCCGGAAACATACGAGTAAATAGTCGACTGCTTTATTTACTGGTTCAATCAACTAAGCGATTGTGGTATTCAGATGGGCCCGCAAAATGGCTGTTGATGCGTTGGAGATTGACGATTCGGCCGACCCGACGAGCGCACTCGAAGAAATTCTCGACGCTCCTGAACGACTCAAGGATCTCGATCTAGACGCCTTCGCTGAGGAGCTTCAACGCCAGGTTGGCACTTGCAATCATTTTCTCGGAGGACGCAATGAAAGCCGCAACAGCTGCAATGAAATTGCGAATTCTTAGCTTACATGATGTACAGTATGTGATTGTTTCAGGGCTTCGGCAACAAGAGCATCACGCTGTATGACATTCGCGCTGAGTTGAACCATCGCTACAAGGACTTGCGCTCTTCGTACAAAATGCCCAACCGCGAGGATATCTTTAACATGCTCACCAAGGAAACGCCGCAGACGTTCAATGTCGGTACGTTGAGCAAGTTACTTTGATTGGTTTGCCGCAACGGCTGGTTGCACGGCATCGACTGGCTTCTGGAGCACAGCCGCTTGCATTTGTTCAACAATGCGAAGTTTGTTGTTGCAGGCAAGTTGGTGATGGGCAAAGTGATGCACGTGGTGCACCGAAAGCCGCGCAAGGACGACCAACAGCAGCAGAATCCGGTCCGCGACAACAAAACCGGACTGTGGGCTTGTCCGTGGTGCCATCGAAGCGACTTTGCCGAATTGAGCGAGGTCCGTTGATGAACTATTGATTAATTCTCTTCACCCATTGCGTCGTATTTATGTTTAGGTTTGGACTCATCTGGACAACCAAGTCTGTCCTGGTCAAGCCGTCGGCATCAAAGTGCGACTCGAGAATGGTATAACAGGGTTCATTCCAAATCGCTACATCTCTGACAGACCCGATTCGTTTGTCAACCCGAGCGAACGCGTTCAGGTATCCACTTTGGTCATTTCGCGATTGCTTGGGATTACTATAGTGTACTATAATTGTTTTGCAGACCAATCAGCCGATATACTGTCGAGTGCTGAAGGTGGACACGGATCGATTCCAAGCGGAACTCAGCTGCCGGTCGAGCGATTTGGCCGATCGCGAGTCGCAATTCCGTCCGCCCAAAGACCGCTACTACGACTTCCCCAGCGAAGATGTCGATCAGCGCGAAGACGAGGCGAACAAAGCGTCGAAAACGACCAAAACTTCATACGTCAAACGCGTCATCGCCCATCCGTCGTTCCACAACATCACCTACAAGGACGCTGAGCGCATGTTGCAGTCGGTCGACCAGGGCGAGGCGATCATCCGGCCCAGCTCCAAGGGCGCCGACCATCTCACCGTAACGTGGAAGGTCGCCGAAGGCATCTACCAGCACATCGACGTGCGTGAGGAGGGCAAGGAGAAGCCCTTCAGTCTCGGCAAGTCGCTCATCATTGGCGACGAGGTACTTTTTGCTCATTTTGTCTTTTTCCTTGCGTGTTGCTGACAATGGAATTCTTTTATAGGAGTTCGAAGACCTTGATGAGATTATCGCTCGTCATATTCAGCCAATGGCTGCTCACGCCCGCGATGTCATGTCGTACAAGTACTACGTGGACAGCGAGGAAGCGCGCAACAAGGACTACATCACCAACCACCTCCAGGAGGAAAAGAAGCGCGCTCCCTCGAGAATTCCGTACTGATTTGGCGATTTCGTTTGGTGTGCGATGAAAACGATGTCTCTTAGGTACACGCTCGTGCCATGCGTCGACCTGCCGGGCAAGTTCATGCTATCCTATCTGCCCCGTACGAAAGTTCGCCACGAGTACCTGACGGTGACCCCCGACGGCTTCCGCTTCCGACAGCAAATGTTTCCGTCGTTGACCCACTTGTTCAAGTGGTTCAAGGAACACTACCGAGACCCAGCTCCTGGTATGACGCCTGGTCGTACTCCCGGCAGTGCTTGCACCCCTTCTAATCGTTTCACTCCGCTTATCAATCGCGCATTCTATCGCATGTGATTTGCTTGGTTGTATTCGTTTGGCTTTTGCTTTATCTTTTGTGGTGTTCTTGCTCTTGCACGCTCTTTATTTTTTATGATCTCATGAGGAAGATGATTGAAAAGAGACGGTTAAAAGTTTTGTTCGATCGTCTTCGCTTTGCTTGCTTCCTTCATGTATCTGCTCGCTTCTCGTTCCGGTTAACCTATTGTGCAGTGCATTTTCTCAACAAACCTGCCTGCGCCAGTTTAGTTTAGTTTAGTT
>JAQGAX010000248.1:0-19643 GCA_034698105.1 Plectus exinocaudatus | reverse complement strand
CAGTTAAAATTTCGTATCATTTGGTTTATTGATTGTTGAGATATAACAAAAAGAATAAGTGTGTAGTTTTTTTTGGTTCACCCTGTAATATTGACTGCTGCCGATTCGACCCTCAATCATTCCTGAATTCTACGCAGTTAACATTCTTATGCTCCCGCATTATCTGTTCAACACGACAGACGTTTTCGAGAGTAATTACTGATGATTTAGGGGTTAAACTTTAAACGAATGCCATACCCGCTGAAATTAGTGGAACCAATTGTTGATGGTTGCAAACGATAGAGCTTCTTCCCCAAATATACTGGCCAAACTTTTGTGGCCTGAGTTAAAAGTTAACCCTCATTCGAAATCGTAGAACATCGTAACCCGAACACAATGCGCGCCCTGTACGTATTGAGCACTGAACCAAGCTGACACTGAGTGCGGAAAACGCCTCGTTCTAGACAGCTGTTAGACGAAACTTAATGAAACTTGGTAGGGTACTTAAATGGAGGTTGTGCAACAGAAACACTGAAGAATCGCTGTCTGCGCGCGCACGGGTACTGAGCTTCTAAAAACCTTTGGAGTGCCCCTCGTATGATCACAAAAAAGAATAAGCTGCTACGTTTTGGCCAAAATAACTTGAGTTGACGCCATTTATGTTGTCCATCGTGTAGTTATGTTTTTAACCTCATCGTTCTTGAGAGATGATGATTACATTTTAGAGTCTTTCGTTCCTGATGAAATGCATATGGATCATGATCTTTTTCCGGTTAACTATGGCTCGCTACTGCGCGGCTTGGCTGCTCACGGTAAGACTTTTTTTTCGACATCTCTGAGTTTGATTCTTGCATCATTTTATACTACAATTATTAGTAAAGCTCGCAGCCTGCAACGGCTACCAATTGGGCCTGAACAGAAAGATTCTTGCGGGCCGGATTTGGGTTACCTTATCGATTTAGGCTTCGGCGTAGCTTCAGGTTTATGCCAGGTTTTAGGCATAGATTTGTGACGGTCACGTTGGCACCTTTAAATTTCTCTTTCCTCCCCTATCCAAAATGGCGACTAATTTGCAGGAAGGTGCTGCGATCCTATGCGGACTGGGCTACAACGGCCTGGATGAACGCAAACGGGAGAAGTGGGACGGCGTTCGCGATCTACACATCACTGGCTGGGAGCTCGGCTCTGACTTCCAATCCGTCATCGACTCCTTCAACGTCGGCACCAACACGTTCGCCAAGAAGTCAGCTCATCTTCCATTCATAGACGTAGCAGGGGTCCACGCTTGGGAGCACGCAAGACTAAATACTGGAAAGTCAAGGACATGCAAAGCTTCGCCCCATTTTTGGACGAAAATTCATGAAGTTAAAAAATATTTTTGCGGCATCCCTACATAGTATCTTGAAACAGCAGTGATAATGGCTTTATGACAGTAACACCCAAGCAGAAATTGAAGTGGATTGAATTGATAGCGGATTCGTCCATTTTTTGCATTTTAGTCATATTTTCCGTCGATTGCGCTGGCTTGGCAACAAAACGGCGAGCCATGCTGTGACTTTGATCTACCTCGCTACTTGGCATGGATACCATCTTGGCTATTTCGTTTTGTTCACCTACGAGTTTGCCGCCGTCATGGGGCAGGACCAGGTATGAGCATATGCGGAGGAAATCAAAAAATATATCTTATATCCGGTGTCTTGAATGTGTTGCCACCGAACACGAGAATCAAAAGGTGCTCTAAAACCGTATTCCACTGTACTTTGATCTTTCAGTTGTACGCTCTAATCAAGCGAACACCCGGTGCTCGCGAATTTTTGGACAAGCCATATGTTCGACCGTTTACCTGGCTAATTGGTCGACTGATAATCACGTTGACAATGGCGTTTGGCTTCTTGTCTTTCGGGCTGATCAAGAAAGAGAAATGGATTGGTGTAAGTCTAAATATTTCACTTCACTGTGGTCACTATAAAACTACTCTAGGTTGCAATTAAGATTCTTTGACCGTATTAAGTGAAGCCGAATTTATACTTCATGACTCTATAATTTGTTTTTTGTGTTTTGCATGGCAGATGAAAAATTAATATTAAGCTGTTTTAGAGCACTACAAAATATAAATTCGGCTCTCTAGGTGAGTGGGAGGGTGCCAGACCACGGATAGGGTAGACCAGGCATGGGCACCGGTTTGGGCTGGGGGTTATATAACCCCCCAAAGGATGACCAAGAGGCTTGGGTACCTTAGCATAGCAAAAAAAAATTTCGCCCGTCTTGGCGACCTTTGTTTTAGAAAACAAAGGTCTTAGTCGCCAGGCCAATTTTCGGCCTCCGAAACACACTGTACTCCCCCTTCTCATTGAAAAAATTTCATAACCCCCGACCCATTTTTCCAAATCCTATCGGACCCCTTGGGGGTTATATAACCCCCACGCCCCTGTCTGGTCTGGGGTAGACAGACGTAGATAGAAATAACGCGTATCCTCTACTTCGCACTTTAGCCGCGTGAAAATATTTCGAGAGAGAGATGGAGTAGAAGTCCCGGACAGATCAGTTAATTTTTACAGTGAAGTGTCCAGAGCATGCAAGTTCGATTTATGAACCAATTATATAACTGGCATTGGCACTGGCTGTTCGACCTGCATTCAGTAATGAGCCTCTGTAGCACATCAATTGAATTCTGCGATCGAACGAAAGAAAATTAGTCTGATTTGTTGGCACTTTACCATAATAGTGAACTGGGTCCCTCCAATCTCCCACTCCTTATAATTTGGCAAATGGGCAATCTTTGGGTTTTTTGGTTTGACTTCAACAACGGACCTGGTTTGCACCCCCATCTCAATCTTCAGGCCCTGGTATACTTATGATGGCACTATTGGCTTTCAGTTGTGTAGTATTTTTCGTTTCTTTCAGCCAGTTTCTTCCATGTACTTCTTTGGATGGATTTGGTGGTTTGTTGGCTGGCCGATTCTTCATCAAGTCTTACTGCGTACCTTGCCAAGGAAGCCGCGCGACGCCAAGCAGGAGAAGGAAAAGAAGACTGATTAGACTCTTATAAATGCAAATAACGATAATTTGAAACTGCGATAAATGCTTTGTATTGTGAAGACTTCTTAAGTGGGACACACCTAAGTGAGACCAATTTAGTCAATTTCAACTTTGGTGAGCGGAACTAATATTGGTGATCCCTTCTGACGTTTCCAAAGACTAGTTCGTATATGGAACTCGGCGACAAAAATGATTTTAAAAACGATTCCCTAATTGAGATATTTTTCAATAGAACAAAATCTCGCTGTTCCGCTTTGTGTCACTTATACAGTCTTCACTGGTTTCATTGATTTTGTATTTTTCACGAAGTAATTAGAAACTTTCTTGTATTGGTTCGTGATAAGTATTTAGATACGCCTTCATACTCGATTCCTTTTTGTTGTCGTTATTTACCGCACGATTGATTATATGCAAAGTCACAACTGAAGTTTACTAGTACTACAGAACAACTGATTCTTATTAAAGAAAATCAACTATATATGAAGATTTGACAATGAATTTGATGATTTTTTCGTTTATAAATTTGAAGGGATTTGAAAATTAAAATGTTTGTCTCTTGTGTGCAGTGATGTCAATCATGATATTTGAAATGTTTTCATTTGGCAGTCAAAATTTAATTTTTGGGGAGCATTCGTACGCAGACAATCATGTGTCTTCCTATATATTGATACCTTATTTATGCTAACAGTACGACCGTCGCCTATTGTGCGACCCTCTTGCTGGTGATCGCAAAATAGTGCGACCGTTCGTAATATTAGAATAAATACGGTAGTTTATTTTTTGTTTACTGAACCATATTTATTGGAGACAAATCCTTCAGGACCAGCTTTGAGCTATGTTTGAAGTGTCCAGTCAAAATTTTTGATTTGGACAGACGGTTCCTCAAACTAAGTGTTCGGTGTTTGTTCGTGTGATTGTTCGTTAAGTGGGCGCTCTATGAATTGGGCAAAGAACCTTACGGTGCCATGGTCCAAACTAGAAAATTTTGACTTTGTTTTAGGTGAGCAGTTCAGCGATGACCAGCGCGGCTTGGCACACTGACATAAAACTCTACTTCTCGCCGCGAGCGGCTGCGGTGACAGTATAATCCAAAATTTACCGCAGCTGATATTAAGAGAAACGAAAAAAAAAGAATTTTTGGTCAAAACGCGCGCAAACAACCCGAAAACATGTCAAAAAGTTCTATTTTAATCAAAAAATACCATAAAAGCAAAAAGAATAACCGAAATCGATGAATTTCGACGACTTTTATCGCTCGCCGCGCGCCGCAGCCGCAAAAGTCAGCCTTTTGACGCACCCCGCTGCACCGGAAGTATAATCCAAAATTGTGCGCTCTCAGCGGATCAATCAATAATCTGCGCGTCTTGCGGCGACAGTGTAATCCAAAAATTGCACAGCCGCATGCGGCATAGATTCTTGGTAATTGCATTGGCTGCCGCGTGCCGCAGCGGCGTGCGGCAGAAGTACAATCCGGCTTTAACAGTTCCAGTCCCGCCGCTTGTGTTGTCTGCACGGCAGACCTCTCAAAATGATAATCGTATATAAAGATAAACTTTAACGTCTCCCAGGACATCATGTACGATTTCTATTGTATAGTGAAGTCAAAATCGTCGCGCATGAAGAGCGATTGCCCGGTCTGTCGCACCAGTATAGGGAACGCCGAGTTGCGATGAAGTAATTATCCGATCCCCAACTAGTTCCGTTTTCGTGATGGCAGTTGAAAATTCACGTAAAAGCACCAAATTTTAACATAGTGCAACTAGTTGAACAATGGCAATGGTCAAAATTTTGTAGGCAGTTAAGAAAAATGAAAGTCTAAATATGTAGTCGTTACGAAATAATAAAATTTTCTGATATAACCCATACATGTACATGTAAGTGTAAGTGGGGATAGGTTGGCTCCCTCCCCCCAACCCGAGAAAAACCTGAACCCTCTCCAATCCGAGAAAAATACCTCAACCCCCTTGAAAATTTACCGAAATTTCAAAAAAATGCATAATCAGGCAAAAATTTGAATTCCCGACAAGCCTGATTATGTAAATTTTTTCCTGAACCCACCCTCAACATTTGTCACCTGTTACATGTATAATATAATCTGATCGTTATGGAACCGCATGTTGCTTGCAGCAAAATTCATTATTGATGCTTATTCGAACTTAAAGCAATTGGCCCTATTGAGTATCGTGCGCGTTGAAGTTCGTTTTGGGATCAGAATTCGATTTTCTGGTTAATCAATCGAAAAATTGTAAGAGACTTAATTATATTATTGTGACTCGGTGCTTCCTATGCAGTCCATATTTGACTCGTATGAGACGGGAGCCGCTGACGCGTGCCGGACGCGCTGTAAATTATAAGGATGATAACGCTTGACGCGCCTTCCGTCAGCTGCAATTGACACATCGAGGCGGATATCGTCTCTTCAGGCCAAATAGACTGCGCGCTGCTCAAAACAGCCAGCCAGAGCAGTCAGTATGCACTTTGCATCATTTTGCTCTCTCAAAGGTGCCGCCTTGCCGCGCGAGCTGCGCTTTGCGGGGACAACTATAGGTCGTTGCGTACTTGGCAACTGACAAGTGCAGCACTTTCTTAACACACGCCAGTAAAAGCGTCCCGGTTGACTGAGGCGACATTAACAAAAACTTAGCCGATGAGAGCCGCAACACGCGGCGCGGCTAACAATTGTTTGCGCGAGCACTTCAAGCTATAAACCTCCCGCTCTCTCCACCGTTGTGCAGCACTGAACACGCTGTTGCCGCGTGCTGCCGCTGTTAAACGACTACGAAGCACAGACGTCGCCCTACCGTAACGGTTACATTGATCGGCATTTAGAAATAATTCAGTATCAGGCGCTCTATACATACCCTCCATACTCCCGTGGCCATGTCTGCCCCAAAGCCTGCGATGACAGAACACCCGTAGACGAATAGAGAATGACTTTTCAGAAATGAGTAACCCGCACCCCACCGCTAGACATCGGAGCCGTCAAAAATTTGCCTGCGGCACAAAAAAAGGAAGTTTTATATTATAGTAATCACTAATAATTACTATTGCGGTCGTTGGTCAGTTTTAAGATGCACGTGACAAAATTTTCCCGTCCGTGCCACAACTGACCAATTACCGCGCTTCCCGCAATTGTTATTGCAACAGGTTTGTGAAATAAGCCCCTTCCGTGCCCCGATAAAAGTGAAGTGACGGCTTAAAGTATGCTGTTAGACATCCGTTTTCCGGCGTTTTTCGCCGGCAAAGGTGTGCGACGTCGCCAACGCTGTGACGTGGCAGATTGGTCGAGTTGGGAACTGGCGAAGCGGACGGCGACGAATCTTTCGGGGGCGATGCGGCCGTTTGATTGCGATCGATATTGCCGGCTTGGCAGCCATGTGCGCATGTGCGGTGCCATGCGCGCGAGTCTCGCTTCGCCGTTCCAGCCCAAGTCCGTATCCGCCGGGCTGCCGTCCAGCTAGCGATTTGTGCTTCCTTCAATTCGCCATATATTTACAGCTTCCATGCGCTGAAGCTGCCCAAATGTTTATCGTGTAAGTAGAGGGTGGCGAGATGGCAGATAAGCTAGCTAGGGTTGGGAGTGGGACGCGAATAATTCGCTCTCAAAACAGAATCCAACAAAAAGTAATATGAAGCCCATTTTACTTCGATGAAATGATTGTTTGCCGTTTCTTATCCCTGCAACTTTTTTGATGTTCGGTCGAGCCCCAATCGGCAGCTGCAAGGCCGCCGTCAAGCTCGCGATTTATAATTCCTCCAATGTGCCACGTGCTAGTAGTTTTGATGCGCTGAAGAATCCCAGATGGGGACCGTGTAGGTAAGGTGTGGCGAAAACGCAGGTAAGCTAGCTCTCTTACCTCAGGGATGAGAAACCAAAAATAGTCCTATCGACGAAGAAGTCATAATAAGCTTCATACTATGTTTTGTTGAATTTGCTTGTATTGTGAGCGAATTGTACGCATCCCATTTTCAACCTTCCAACCATACCTCTCGCAACCAAATAGCACCTATCCACTAATTCATCAACCCCCTCATCTCAATAAGCTGGTCACCTTTTAAGACAAACCATCGAGTTTTTTCTACATATGATTTTCTATCCCATCCTTTTTATGATGCCCCAGTCATACAGATTCTGGCGACAGAAGCGACTCTCTAGACACATAAACTTGGGGCATTGACTGCTCAGGGAGAAATCGAAACTTTTCAAAGGGGGACCCTCCCCCTCCATCCCCCTTCCACTTAGCGCGGCACTATAGGACCATTAATAATTCATGTCTCGCAGTTTTTGGCGGTTTTTCACTGCCCGTCAGTCACGCTCAATCAGTCGATATCTGTATGCCCCAACGTTACGAATCGTTGAGCGTCACCGGCCCTCCACGATACCCTCGCCAAGAGTGACGTCATTTTTGAAGAACCCCTATCTAATGGACCCACCGTTGGCGCAGCCGCTGTGCCTTACATCAGCAATCGATGAAGATGAGTCGAACGCGTGCTTTTCTCTGTTGGTCTCAGATATCCCGCTGGCGTTGTTTGCGCCGCGGTGAGCCGTCGACTGCGAAGAGCGAGAAAATTGCTCGCTGTTGCGTCAAACGTCATAATGCGCAGTTGCGCTCGGACAACTCACCTTACATGCCTGACACTCTAACGTCAAACCTCTTCGTCTTAGTTACGAAGCTGCGAAAGTGGTCAGCCAGTGCAGTGAGGAGGGTCGTGCCATGAGTTTCAAACGGCTTGGCGCTTCAGTCCAGTTCTAAGCTACATTTCTGCTTATGCTTCTCCGCGATGGCGCACCTCTTTTGCTTTAGGTCTTCCGATCCTACGATAGCTCCTTTTGTATCAATTTTTACTCAGCACCACCAAAGCCAACAATGGCAGACCCTGTTCGTGCATTTTGCTCGGCTTTCTTGCTTGAGTTTGTGTAGTGCAAAGTTTCGTATAGAATTTTTCTTGATCAACTGTCATAAATATCGCGTGTCATTCAAATCTAATGCACAGTTCCCATTCAGTTTTTGTAATACTTAATACGGTATTCGCATATACGGATAACTCGATTCTCTAGAGTGCCGCACTATTCTATTTTTCAATGTCAGAAATTGTTTTAATTAGGCAAGTAGGGTTCATTAGCCAACAAGCTAATTTTGCGATGACGGTCGATTTCGATAATCGAAAAAATTATGAGTGCAGTAATCCCTGATATGGAGGGGTGTCCTTATGGTATTCTTATAATAGAGTAAAGGTGGTATATCTTCTTCCCTGAGCTATGCATGCGACTTCGCTGATTTTAGAGACCAATTGTCTGAATAAAAAAGAAACGAGCACATAAAGGGGCAAGCGAGTGCATGGCACGGGAAGGTCCTTCACAAAACGTGCCTTCTTAGCGCGGAAAATTTGTGTGAGGTATCTTTGTTGAATGCCTAGGCAGAGATCAATCCAACCAGAAAAGAGCTGAGATATACGGAACGTGAGTGAATTGACTGACATATTTCAAATTTTTGAGTAACGTTTTCTGTATTTCTGTATCAAAATAAAGCGCGATAGAATTTTTTAATACTATATTTTGAAGCTTTTGTTACCAAAAAATTGTGAAATTCGGTCTAGTCTTTGCTGAAATATGATTGCTTGAAAATGTTTATTTCGAGATGAAACCAGTGTCGTCTCGGTTCACTTTTATTTTACTTTATTAAGTTTATCGAGTGCTTTTAAGTTTTTATTTATTTTATCGAATTGCGAAATGGCTTTTTTGAGAGTAAATTTTTAATTTACTGAGTTAGTCCAAAAAAGCTTTACCGAGACAACACTGGATCGGTCTGTGGCTCCGTTTGCTGTACACTTTTGATGTTTTATTGAGTCATCCAACTCCGAGTGCGAATTCGACCAGCTGAACGCTTGGCAGTGTGTTCCATCAGTGAGTTGGCTGAGATAAGAAGCGAGAAGGCTATAGGTGCAAGCGAGCGCGCGGCACGGGGCGACAGACGCGCGCGTGACGTGTTGCGGGGTGGGCGGCGCTGAAAAAGTTTCGGACCGAGCGCAGTCTGCGAGAAACCGGCCAGCTATATGCACCAGGCCCCCCGGCCTTTATGTCAACTTTCTACAACATTGTCCGCGTCGTAATGATCGAATCATTGCCCGTCGTGAATAGGCCTTGTTGGTCGCCATTCGGCGAAACACATGTATTTTTCGCTTGTCAGAGGCCCTGCGATGTCACGGTGCGCGCTATTTAGTAATACGAAGACGTTTGGCGTTACGTGTCGTGATAATAGCTTGTATAGAGGTAAAGCGAGACCAGAAAACACGAGACCATCGAGCTGTGTGTCGTACTAATAGCTTGTTGAGGTATAACGAAACCTTGAAAAAACGAGATCGTTGAGTTCGCGACTGACATCGAGTTTTGGAATAGAAATTTTTTTGATGCAAGACTAGGATTATTTAAAAATCGTGTCGGTTTAGTTTAAAATTATCGTTTCTAAAAGAAATACGTGAATGCATGTATTCTATGCACAATTTAGCATTTGCTAAATAGCACCAACTAAATTGGAGCCTAAATTGATTGAAAGAGCGAGCGCAAACAAGCATGAATCATTGAACCGGCAACCGGTAGTCCGCTAATAGTGAAGAGACTGGAAATAACGAGACTGTCGAGGCAGAGACCGAGTCTTGGGATACGAGACTAGTCTTGGTCTCATTACACCTTTAACTGTGTTACGTTTAGTCTCGTGACGCCTCACGTTACGCCTCTAGCTTTGGAGCCCTCTTTTGCAGACATTGAAATATTTCATCTATGGCCTCGAATCCTTTACCCAGTTACTATAATGCCAAATAGTCTTAATTGCACATAACTTTGAACAAATTCAAACTTTTGAGCAAATATTCTTGATATTTGACTATCAATACGTGTTCGTGTTAAGTTTTTCAGAATTAAAACTTTTGCGAATGGTCCTTGAGCCACTGACCGATGCAGATGTTGGGGCTTAGGCTTAGGCTAGATCTGATATAATTAGGATCAGAAGTTAGGGTGTATGAAAGAAAAATAGGATTATTTTGAGAAAATTTTGATGTTTATGCTAGATGATATTGGGTCTCGATCAGAGGTGTGCGTAGGGTGTGTGGATACCCCCAACCGGCCCAAACCCTAATCGGTGCTCCTCTCTCATCTTATCGGTATGGGGTGTGCATACATCTTCGTCCCTGCCTCATACATCTCACAGCCGCTCTGACGTGCTTTGGACGTCAGAACGGTCACCTCTGGACCGATACCCATCATATTCGCATTGCGCGGCCATTTCTCTAGCGCATTTGCGCAATTGCGAGCTTGTCGTGCCAGGCTGGCTGCATCCATCCATGTCTCCCATGATTCCCGTTAGCATGGCGCACTCCGCGTGGTTCGCTCGATACCGCTGAATCAACAGGTGGATGTGCGCGTCTATTTGCACATTGATTTCTATTCCCTGGCAATCCACCGGTTCCCAGAGCGGTTTCTCTTCGCCAAGCACAGCGGCCGAAAGTCAGGTCTCTCGCATTTTGTTCCTGCGTTCTTCTCCTTAAATCTGCATTGATTGTCTTCTCGAACGAATGCGCTTTACTGAAAATATTTGAATTGTGTCGCTCATATTTAAGTTTTTTGCTTCAAACTTTGCTCGTGACATGAATCTGTAGCTAGTTTGCAGACTTTGATCGCCTGGCAGGTCTGTCGCTTGTTCATAGGTTTTCACTAGAGTGCAGAGTACATTACTAATTTAAGCTTAGATCTGTTAACGACTAGGTAATTCGTGTTTGATCCCTTTGGCCATTGTAAGAGGTCTTGTGTATAAATCCAGGAGGGCGTTGAGCTAATACAAGCATCTAGGCATTAAAACGAATGTCCTTTTTACTGCGCAAACAGCGCCTCGATTCAATCAGCCTTTATTGACAGGCGACAGAATGATGGAGGGGGCGGCGATAATGAGCGTTGCTCGCGTTTGTTGCCATATCAGCGAAATGTCGCGTGCTCGGAGCCCCTGTAGCCTTTGCCGCCCTCTATATCTTCCGCTGCGTCAGCCGCATACGTGTGCTGTGGTGTATTGTTTGAAATATATTTAGCGACGAATTCAAACGTAAACAATATTCTTTTTTAAAGTGCGTGAATCCTAGAGCGCCTTGGAACATATAAAAACGCAAGACCCTAGCCGTTCCAAATTTTAAGTAGTCATTAAAAAGCCAGAGATGAGCGTAAGAGTATATGCAGTGCGCACCTCCCCCTAATGGTTGCAACTCTGTGTACCACCCCAAGTAGTACTCTCTGCATTTCCTATGAAGGTTTGTAGCTTCGTGCACCTCCACAAAAATTCTTGCATAATGCTGCTTTCCGATCAGAAGACTGGCGATAACCTATGGTTTATATTGTCTGTCGTTTGTGTATTATTTTAATTTTTTGTGACAGTCTATTTTTAAATAACAGTGATGGGACATTGAAGCTTGTTGTACTTTTTAGTGAATTCTATACTAGGCCGCAGAAGCACTATTCTGTGTAAACATTGATCCATTAGAGTGCTGTCGTGCGAATTGAGACTGTTCTCCAGACGTGAGATGAAGTTGGTGTAACTCAAAGAAACTGAGCACCTCTCGTGTCTAGTAGTGAAGAAACTAGTTCTCGATTGTCAGTGTTCGCCGATCTTGTATGTCTTGTATCCTTGATCACCTGTCTCACACGTCATCTACCCTTGATAGATTTGTGCGACCAATGATGCGAACCGAGGACAAGATGAGATAGGACGACTTTGCGTTAAGTACTCGAGATACTTTATAATGCATTATTAGCGCGATAAATAAGGAGACTAATGAATGTACCGCTAGTCCTAAATAGTTATCAATAGATATGCGCGTAATATGGACTTGATGGCAGACATAACCTGTGAGTTTGGCCTATGCTTCTTCTTCAGCCGCTCAAGTGTTGTCAATGGAGATTTTGATGGTATATAATCAAAGAATTGGGGTTTCTTTGCTAATTTTTGCTAACTGTTCATACGATATTTCGCTATTTGCCGCGCACGGACAGAAAAAACTAAACAACATACTTCTAGAAAAAAACTTTGAGGTTGCGACTAGTGGTCAATGATCATGTCTGCCACAACTCTTTCATAAAAGCAGTATAAATTAACTGATGTTCGTTTCTTATAGACTCACGCGCTTACCGAAAGCTATCCCAAGCATCGTCACAAATCTAAGAACGAACCGGATCGTTTCTGGCTAGCAGCGTGTCAAACTGATCATGCGTGGATGATGCTAAAAAAAGATTGGCAGCAGCTTTTGGTATTTTTGGTTATTGCTTTGGCGCTTGCGAAGACGGTCGGGGCGCATCGCTTCTTCGATTTGCGCGAAACACATATATCACACTACGGTTGGCAGCGATATATCGATTTTGCAAGTAAGTATTATCAGTTTACAAATGAGGATCATAGATTTATTTTGTTTTTAATTGATTAGATCAATTTTATTTTTCGAATGAGTCGGGCAAATATACAGTACATCGATTAAGCTGTAAATTTGTTCATTTAAATTGCGCGTTCTGAGAATTTTCTCGAAAAGAGAACAGCAAAATGTAATCAATTCTTTATCCCGTTGTGGGCGACTGAAAAAATAGTTCGCTTTTGAGAAATTTGCTCAATTAGCTAACGGTTGCGCACGATGCAAAAGCGCCTATCTATTATCAGTGCATTCTTTCATCATTGCTCTCTTTTAACTCATGGATTTTTACGAAATTAACCAATGGTGTGTAAGAAAGAGCAATGATGTTGATGCTCGCTCTATGCCAGACACTGCACGGGCATTTTCTTTCTTGTCTCTCGGGGTTTCAATCGTCTATATCTGACCTGAACATTGATTGCATTCCGCAATTATTTTTGAAAAATTTTCAAGGCTCTAAAGATAAAACTGAAGAGTTTCAGTTTTATTGGAGATCTTTAGCAGTATTATTTATAAATTGAACTGCAATGGGAATTTCTAAAGTAAGGTCACACTTGCTACAGCGCACGTATCATTGTATTAGTAAAACTATGGTGTTTTGTTTGTAGAGTCAACATGTCGGCTAGAAGACGATGTCTATGCGAAAATTCACGACTCCGATCCTGAATACGGTTATTGGAATTGGGAGGAGGCCGAATTTATCAAGGCACTCAGGCTAAAGTGAGAAACAAAATGTCATATTTTTAAATAACCATTACATATTTTCACAAATTTTCTTTAAAACAATTCATTTTTCGTTTTTCGGCAAAATTTCAAGTAGGTGCAATCTCCACCAATTCCGTTCAGTTTGGAACCTCAACTGCCTCCAGAACAGGCATGGTTACTACATGAGAATGGTGGGATGTTTTGGCCAGGATTATGGTTGCGCGACCCTCACCTTCAGAAATTTTTTGTGACCCCATTACGTGCACATATGTGACCCAAACTCCCATTTTATCCAGCATAAACGACAATTTTTTCTAACCGCAACGACGTAAAAATGTTATGCAAGTCAGAACTTAAAATTCATTTAGTCGAACCCTATCGGACCCCTGGAGGGATTAGATAACCTCACGCTCATATCTGCTCCAAACTGCCAATGACACATACAATAGAAACCGGATATAAGAGAACGCACGGGAATCGAAAAAAGTTCTCTCATATCCGGTTTCTCTTATATAAGGTTTCCACTACATGTTGTAGCATAGGAGAAGGAAAAAGAAGATTTACTAGAATTCTCTTATATCCGGTTTCTCTCTTATATGCGGTTCTCTTATATCCGGTTTCTACTGTAATCGCTTTTCAATCGCCGATAGGGAACAGTCATACAGGGCAGGTAGGTGGAAAGTAACTGTACGATTTATTTTTTGAATAATTTTACAAAACTTCAATGGATCCAGCTGAAAATTTACGGTTTGTTTTCGAATTCTTGAGAATTTTATTGAAAAAAATAATTGTTCAATTCGGTGGCTTTTTCCGTCCAGATATGGTTGGTTAAACAGAGCTTCGTATTAAGCGGTATGCAAGCAATCACTTGCGATGTGCGAATTTAATGACGCTTTCGTTCAGATTTTCGATTTCCAGACATTTTAAATTCAATGTTTATGTACGGAAAAGATGCAGAAAAACAGAGCGAAAAGAAAATTTGCGAAAAATAGACCGAATCCATATTTTCTTACAGAACCTTCTTTCATAATACGTGAATCGCTTAAAAACGAAGCTCTGAGGTCAATTGACCCTATTTTACTCAAACAGCGAACAAATTTCGTAATTTTTTCAGAGAAAAAATGTTATTAATTACATTACAAGTTCACATAGTTTCAATTTAGTTGGCACTGCAGCCGTAAAAATAATTTAAAACATATTCGCGTCACTGCGACCCACTTTTCGTTATTTGGCCTAAAACGGAGTTCTGTGTTTAACCAATTATATCTGGACGAAAAAGCCACCGAATTGAACATTCTTTTTCAAAACATTCTCAAGAATTCGAAAACAAACTGTAAATTTGAAGTGTTGCAAACTTGTTCAAAAAATATATCGTACAGTTACTTTCCACCCACCTTGTACGTGTAACTTAGGGGATCTGGGGGGTTGGTCCCCTAGCCTCGGATACCGGTTACACCTTTGAGAACAATTAGCGACTTCAGCCCACGTCTAAAGTGGACGATGAAGGCTTCGCATCCTTTATAGGAGAGCACAAAAAATTTGAATTTTGGAGACATTTATTTTATTATAGAAAATATGGGTTATTTTTCATTTTTCACTATGGCCTGATAAAATCTCATTTTCACTGAAGCTTACTTTTTAAGCAGTGCGCTCGTTTGGGCGGTCTGGAGGGTTATTTGCCCGGTGCCCACCTCTGACCCACTGTGCTAGAGCAATGAGTACCATCACTCTTAATCCCTTACTTACTAACTAATCTCAAATGGGAAGGTTTATTAGACGCCGAGAACGAGCGCCCCCTTTCCTTTTCCATCATCAATTCTACTTTGTGTCATTTTCGTTCACTGTGAGGACTATGTCTCCTACAATTGTATGGTTGCTGATATGATGATGAGAATAAACCCAAACAAACAAAATCAAGCAAAATGGTTTCAGGCTCATCCCAGAAACTCAAGCGGGCGACTACAGCGCAATTGTGAAGCAAAACCGCTTGAACGCGATTGATCGCCGATTATTGGCGGCCGAACTTCCCTCATTATGCACAAATGATAACAAATCAGACGAGGAAATACTCAGCGAAAGCGATAAAATAATTCGGGAGCACAATGCTTTCGAGGATGTTCTCATCAATACGTAAGTTCTTTAAACTGATTGGAAAGCTCTTTATGCATGCTTGCTCGTGAACTTATGAAGGTGCATTTGAAAATTAAGCAAAGTTATGTTATCGGAATCTACCGGAGAAAACGCTAAATCATTCTACATTGGATTAAATTTAAAATGCGTACTGTTGTTTACATGGTGTGTACCTGCGTATCTTTCGGTTGCTTCGCAGTCAAATTTCATTTAAACTGAAAGTGGTTTAAGTTTTCTATCATACCTAAGACTTACTGATATAAAGCGTAAGTTATTTTTGATTATAGAATGCCTGAATAATAATTTATTGCCTGGTTAAATGAGCCTAATTCGCTGTCGAAAGTTCAGCGGGTCTTTTTTGGTTCACCGTAATAAACTAAGATTATGACCAAAAGGTGTAGCGATTAGTTTGCCGTTAATCAGTTCTGTTGTGCACGCATGCCATTTATCAGTTTTTGCCACAATCGGTTTCATTTTTAGAATATTCGATGGTAAAGTTTTGTGACCGTCGATACTCAGAGAATATTACTGGTTGTGCAGCAGATAGATCGTGTTTAGCATTTTCCACAATTTCCCGCATCGTTTCACTATTTACCCAGCAATTCTCGACCGACGGAAGCAGATCATTTCGTCCTTCTTTTCCTCTACTAACAAGAATCCATAATGGGTTCTTGATACTGATTTACTGAACATTGTTGACATAGCCGTATGCGGAGCTCGGGCAGTACTGGTCTTCATCTTGCTTGTCCGTGCAAACAAGAGTTTTCGAAACCACTTGCGTCGTCTGTCATTCGCTTTTCAGTTTCTTTCCAAACTTGGTTAGTTGTGGCATTTGATAAGAAAATTTTTCTGCATCTGATGGCATCAATGGCAGCATTAAACCGGGGAGAATTCCTCTGTCTTTTAGATATCCCCAAGATTTGGAGGTCCGAAAAAATGATAAGGGTCCTCCCTTTGAAATTTCTTCATACTCCCCCTCGATGCTCGGTTTCTAGCACTCCACCTGATTGGCATGATGTTGAAGTTGAAGAGATTGAAGGTGCCCTTGCTAGCTACCAGAAATGGGTCGTCGACTTGCTGGGGTTGGCATGGCAGGCATGAACGTGGGGCAATGGCCGATATTTATATGTACCCCTTGCACTCCGATATTTGATATAGGAAAATGGTTCGAGGCACGAAAAGTTTCTACCTTCTGACTGCACGCGTTTCAAAATTGCGATTATTCCACTTCTCCCCACAAAAGTTTTCAAAAGAGCATCGTTGAGACAAGTCTACATAAGTGTCCATGTCTGGTTGGTAGTTACCCTCACTTTGACGTGTTCTGACTTGTGCTTGCAAATATGTTTTCAGCATACGGTAATATGCGTGAAACTCTTAGTTATTATGAATGTCGGACTGCGGCATTTGAAATCAGTTCAAATGTAGTGAGCAATTGCGGTAAAATGCTCACTGCGTACACAACAATGTGATCCTTTCGAATGAGCATACGTGCGACATACGAGCAGCATCAAACTATTAGCGATACAAACGCCAGCGGCTTATAGCAGCTGTGGATTATTAGCATCGTCGCGCCGCCATACCGTATGTTACCGCATCCCACCGTTATACCGCAATTGCTCACTATGCTTGAAATAGTGTACGATCGGTCTCCACCCTATGTCTATTACACGAGAGTCAAAATTGCAACTCCCTTCCAATGAGCATGCTGTCATTTGCAAAAAGAATCTCTTTTTACTGCCGCTGATGTTTTCTGAACAGAA
Source organism: Plectus exinocaudatus (assembly GCA_034698105.1). Lineage (NCBI taxonomy): Eukaryota > Metazoa > Nematoda > Chromadorea > Plectida > Plectidae > Plectus > Plectus exinocaudatus. The sequence goes on along the minus strand of JAQGAX010000248.1, from coordinate 2,592 downwards.
ACGTTGAATCAATGAAGCTGTTTTCAGAATATTCAATCTTGGTGGTCGCTATCACTGACTAAAATTATGGACACAATATTATATTTCTCGGCGGTTCTTTATTGGAGTTGTCATCATGTCAGTCAGAATGATTCTAGTCGGCCATTAAATCACCAACCAAGCGTTTTCGCCGGTGTCTTCTTCATGAGCACTGGTAGGAGGAGATACTCAGAGGATACTTTGATTTGAATTAATCCAATATTTCACAGTTTTCTATTTCGGTACGACGTGTTAAATCTTCAAGCCAAAAATGCTTCTCCGAGTAAATTTTCATAGTTTTATTTGCTGTGAACTAACTATAAGGGGTTCTCCCGATTTCCTGTTTCTATTCTTAATTCATGACTTCTTCTCTCAAGCGTCTTTTGTAACTTTACGTACTACCGGGCATACATGTAACAGGTGTCGAAAGTTGGGGGGGTTCAGAATTTTTTTTGCATGATCAGGGTGAAATTACCATTGTTTCAAAATTTTGAAAATTTTCGGTCGACTTTCAGGGGGTTCGGGTTTTTTTCTCCGGTTGGCTGAACTAAGGTACCCCCCACTCACATGTATGCTACCGGGACAACCTTTCTGAATATTTTGTATATTTTATTGTACAGTCTAGTGCAACGGCTGCAAAACTGTGTTTTACACATCCCGTGTGATCCATTATCAGCTGACCGCGACACTGCCGCGGTCAGCTGCTTCCATTTTGTGATGTCTAGTGATCGAACAATTGTGACGGATTTGAAGAGTGATGCGCGGTTAGAGCAATTGCTCCCTGGCAACATAAATTTGTATAATGTCGGCGGCTAGTACGTTCACTTTAGCACGATTCCTGCACTTTAGCAAATCTTACGGTGGTTGACACGAGCGCAATGTCTACTCTGGGTACGGTACCACGCTCGAATTTAAACGCTTGCTATCACAGTCTGCTTTGCTTCTCTTGTTCTCAATCTCTGTACACTATACGCCCGACTTCAGTTCACAATTGCCATTTAACGTCGATTGTACACAAATACTGTACCATTGATAAGCAGATCAATGCGCACGTGTCACGTAACAACGCGTCAGATTTGCAATAGGCGAAGGAATCCCCGAGCTAGCCGCCGACTATAAAAAATCTACAGTGGTGAGCTTGGTCGATAAAGTTAAATCAAATTTGACTGGTCCTCCGAGAACTAATCGAACTTTTCAAATCGACCATACCCAGACGTGAGCACGGGTTGGATCCAGCTTCAGGAAAGAGGGACATAAATCCAAAATATCTCATTCTACAGTATATAACGTAGATTTCAAAACTTTCTGTCTGAGGGAAATGGGGGTACATAAGAAGGGTAGATACCACAAGAACTTGGCATATCCCTTAAAAATTCGCTCACCTGGCTCGCCGAATCTAATAGACTACTAACTCATTCTAACCCTTCCAATGATTTGCATTTTCTGCGACTGTATAAATGTATTGTTGGTTTTTCATGTATTATGCAAACTGTATCAACTTGATGAATAATAAGCGTTACAAATGATGAACGCGATGAACTCTGAGTCAATTTTCATGATGAATTTTTGTTACATCTTTGTTTGTCAATAGGTCTTCCGCAAAGCTGTGAACTGTGAAAATATGTACCTATTGCTTATGCATACGAATATTTATTTATCTCAGTAACGGTACGCGCTGTTTTACTAGCGTTTTCATGCTAGTATCTACCGAAATATATTTCGCCAAATCATGCTCCCATATAAAAACTAATGTTAATATTGCGCATGTTCAGTGTTTCCAATTGTATAAATGAATACTGAAATAAAGCAATTCGCATTTTAATCAACGTGTAATGCATCAGCGGACAGTCTCTTGATGAGTTTACAAAAAACTAAAACATATTTCATATTGCCATTCTCTAAGTTCGTTGCGTACATAAGTGGCAATCGCCAAAAAGTATGAATAGATATGCCCCGTCCCTTTTATTGTTTATTCGGCAAAATATATGATTAACAATCAATTTGCTGCCTTTAGCATTGTACCAGAAAGAAGAATGTGTGGGGCATTCTATAAATCACAATGGGGATGCGTCTCCTGTCCCTTCTCGGAAGCCGGAGAGCTGGTGTTACAATGTGTAGTTCAAGGATCACAGTCAATGACTGCAGCGCCCATCAAATATAATGGGCGAAAGTGCGTGCGACACATGCATAACACAAAACATACCGAACTTTTCCGATTAGAAGCCTCCTGAAGGTTTTTCGGAATTGCTTTAAAAATTTTTTAAGAAATAATGGAACTAAGCGCGATTTTTTATCGAAAATAGACGCTTCGCTTTAATGTCTGATGTTGCACCCGCTTGAATATAGCCCTCAAGATTCTTTTAGAGCTTCTCTAAAATTGGATATAAGGGGCTTCTCAATGAAAAAATTCAGTGGGCAAAAGGGACAGATGATCTATATTCGGGTACATGCGCCTGCATGCGGGCGCTCATCGAATTACAATAATGCGAGGCGATCTCATTCTTTGCTTTCGGGCGCTTAGGAATGAGAAACATGCATGTACGTGCAAGTTACACATGCGACTTCGATCTGTCC
>JAQGAX010000247.1:0-19645 GCA_034698105.1 Plectus exinocaudatus | reverse complement strand
TTCGCCGACAACTCGCGACCTGATATGTTTTTAAAGCTTGTTGCTTTACCCCATCGCAAAGGGTGGGCACGTCCAACGTGGTCCCCTTATGTTTAAAAATGTAAGGGGCCCCTTATATCGCAAAAATGAAAGGGAGAGCTCACCTCTATCTGTGCTTCTTAATGCAATAAATTCAACTAATAGAAGTTCGAGCACTGCAAAGCTAATGCGGTAGCTATAGGGTTATCGGAAGGAAGAAATTAGTTAAATGGGGGAATAATAATTATGCAACAGAGGTGGGCATAGGGCTACAGGGGTACGTACCCCCTAATCGGTTTCATACCCCCTGTATTGCATAATGGGTCTGTATTCGAATAAATACAGTATGTCGCGAGTTGTCGCAAATTTTTATGTCGCGAATTGTCGTGTCGCGAATTGTCCGTTTCCCTTCTGAATTGGAAGTCCCGAACCCTTCTAAGCATACCTGTAACGGAGGTCCGAGGCTGGTGGGGTTCCGAACGTTCTCGGGGGGGCCCTCGGGGGGAGGGGGGTCCGACCCCTGGCTGGGGGGGGTGACCCCCAGGAACCCCCCGGTTACAGGTATGCTATTAAGGTGTCCTTTTTCGCCCTACTCAAGAGCAAACAGCGTCCACAGACGTCAGCGCCCCTCCTCTTTTCTCTGTCTACAGTACAACTGCACAGAGTTACAATTTTCCTGTCAAAATTTGAACGTCACTCAGGTCATATACGAAAAGCACACAGCGCGCAGAGTAATAAACAAGTGATGAAGATAGAAAACGAGATTCAATAGCATTGAGTCATCAGCATCCAGATCCAGTGTGCTTGCAATTCTCCAATTTTCTGTGCTGAAACAAATATCTGCGTTGCTGCTGTATCGTAATTGTGATACTGACAAGGTTAGGGAAAAAGATCATGATAAAAAGTACAAAACAAACAAGTGGGGGAGGTTACCCTCCCCCAACTCGAGAAAAAAATGCCTGAACCCCCCTCCAATCTGAGAAATAAACCTGAACCCGCTTAGAAATCAGCCGAAAACTCAAAAAATTTGCATGATCAGGCAAAATTTTTTTTTAAATTTTGAATTCCCGCCAATATTTTTTGCCTGATTATGTTAATGTTGACCCTGATTATGCAAATTTTTCCCTGAACCCCTCCCCAACTCTCGACACCTGTTACATGTATGGTACTTTGCACAGAGTTTCACGAAATAGGTCCGAGCAGAGCTGCATTAAAATCGAATTCCGTACCTGGTAGAATACAATCGCCAAACAACTTGGATCATTGCACGATGCGGATTTGAGCGGGGGATTTGAATGCAGCAGCCATCTGGCTGGCTCGATCAGAACGTCGCCGTGCTTCAGTTGAATTGCTACACCTTCTTGCTTTCCATCCACTGACCCGAACCCGTGCAGCAAATGGAAGCGCGGGAGAGGGCCTCTGTCTGGGTTCAGCAATGTCGTCAGCTGAAGAAAAAGAGTTATGATCAAAATGGAAGTAATAGTGACCGTGGCATTTGGGGACGGGAAATCAATACCAATTCCTAGTTACCCTCACTGCAAGCCAGACGTGGGCGCTGGGGGGATTGGGGGATGTCCCCCCCTTAGAGGCACCATCACCGAGGGGGTCGAAGTTTAGGGGGATGAGAATTTGTTAATGTAGAAGGGGGAGTATAATGTATTTGGTCTGCTGGAATTTGACCACCTTTTTTTAGGTCGCTAACCGTACGTAGCGAAAAGCTTTTTCACCTCCATCCACCCTTCAGGTTAAAATTTTTTTTAGGGGGAATGATCCCCTCCCGAAATCTTGTCCATCACCCCCCATCGCCGTGCCCACCTCTGCTGCAAGCTCTGGAGAAAGTGATGACGGGGTTGCGCTTCGTGGGGGTGAGGCTATGGCCACAAACGCAACACCTCTATACGGCCAAAACCTCTACTTCATAAATCTCATTTTTTTTCGCCATCACGTATCAAATACGTTTTATAACCCAACTCAATTTGCATAATCCTTCGGGGTTTGCAACCCTAATGTTTATGTCCTTTTTGAAAGCAGCAATCGCCCTTTTCCCGCAGTTTCTTTGAACGAGACAATAGCATAGGTCTGAATAAACCAGTGATGTTCAAGGGCCGGCCCGGCCCCGGGCCGATTTGAGAGGCTCTTACCGGGCCCGGGCCGAAAAATTTGCCTCAATAGTTCACCCGATTTTTCACTAACTGCGCGCAACGAAGGCAGTCAAATAGCTTACTGGACCTCTTTTCACTAACGATACTTCAGCTATGGAAAAAATTTGACTAAATATATGCATGAAAAACGAATTTCGAACGAAATTTTTATGAGCCGGGCCCGAACCGGGCCGATTTTTGAAACTTTTTGCGGGCCGGGCTGGGCCCGGGCCGAAAAATTTTGATGGGCCGGGCCCGGCTGATTTTTGAAAATTTCTACGGGCCGGGCCCGGGCCGGGCCGGTTTTGAGAAAAATTTTCGGGCCGGCCCGTGAACATCACTGGAATAAACCAATCGAAATTTAAGCCAACCACAGTCAGCCCGTTCGAAACGTTGGTTCCATCCCGATGAACGTGCGTGCCCAGGTCTGCGCCCAAAGTGACGCCGGTGAACGGCGTTCCCATAAGTTTGCAATCGGAAGAAGCAAGGTTGCTCGTCATTGTTTCCCACGCGTGCGGACACCACTGTCGCAGCAGTTCCGTTACCTTGGTACCAACAACAGTAATCAGCTCCGCTAGTCGCGATTCCTGAAAACATATTTGCTTACATAGCATGACAGAATGACAATGCAGACTAATGAGAGAGCCATGCGCAGGCACGGTTCAGCTATGATCTAGTCTAGCGCACAGGATAGACAGGCAGCGGCCATTGCATGCGTACCTCGCGGTAAACTGATGAGGGTCGGGTGAGCGAGGGGTGGATAGGTTCACTTCAGTTAGTCGGGGGCTGAAGGGGACGCACACATACATGTAAATGGGGGTAGTCTGGTCCCCCAAACCGAGAGATAAGAAATCTATACCCCCCTGGAAATCGGCTGAAAATTTGAAACATTTGCATAATCAGTCAAAAATTTGAAAATTTGAAAATTTTTCGCCAAATTTTTGCCTGATTACGGTAATTTTGACCCTGATCATGCAATTTTTTCTGAATTCTAACTATCGACACCTGCTACATGAACCCATCGACGGAGGGAGTTTCGGAATGTGCTGGAGAACGTTCAGTTACAGCCGTCCACACCCAGCATCGATTCTCAGCATGATAAACAAGCAATCAATGAAATAAGTTTTGCTGCTTGAAATTTTGTGCCAATTTGAATATGGTTGAAAATAATTAGGTATTCAGCGTAAAATTCTGCATGATGTGCACGAATATTTATCCCACAAATGGACACATCAACGTCAAATTTGCTTCAAAAGCAAATGGAAATTACGAAACCAATAGCAATTGAGGGCAACTAACCTGCAGTTTCCGATGCTCCTCGTTGCTTATTCTGCTCAATCGGAAGCGTTCGCGATACTCGACGGTTTTTTGATTGCGACAGCCGTACCAGTATGACGCGTACGTACACCCGAATGTCTTTGAATTGCCGCCAGACGCTCCATCACCGTTGCAGTCGCAATTCTGTCTGCAATCTACTGTATTTATTGTCATGAAGTATATTCGAGGTTGGATAAGAGAAAGGGTACTCGTATTAGTATTACCAGCCTAAAAATAATTATTGATAGCAATTGATAATATCAAGGAATCAGCCAATATCCCTAATTGGTAACTGATAAAATTATAAAAATTGGTATTGATTACGGGCTCAAAAATAATTGACCCCGCTTAACTTTTCATCTTTTCTTCTCTAAATCAGCAAATTTCTAAAAACTCGCCTGTTCGATCGGCAACTGCGTCTGTCCCAATCTCCAATACCGCTCAACAGCTGTACTAGCTCGCGCATTAAGCCGCTGTCGTGGTCCAGAGAGAGTCTCAGCGCGATCGGTCTTCCGTCGCATACGATCTGTGTCGGCCGCTGGGTCGCCGGGATAATATGCCAATTTTCGGCAATCGGATCTGATGGCGGACATTTCCAGGTATTGTCATTGTTCTGACCACGACCGCGCAGCAGCTGACGAACCGTGGCGGTTGCGCTGAAAAGACGCATCTCCGATAAAATTAAGGATGAAAAAAGTTGTTGGCTTAGTACAACTAAATCCTTCTACAGTACATTATAGAATATGTAAGCAATTTGTAGGCAAAAAAGCTAGGAATGTATCATTGAGGAATGAAACCCGAGTTCCGAGGTCTGGGACTCGGCGCCAAAACAATGCCCAGGCCCCAATATACAGATAATTAGGCGGGACTGGTTTGGTCCAGGAACTCTTCTCGATCCAGAAATTCAGGACGATCCAAGATCCAGGAACTGGTGCTCTTCTATGGTTCATTAAGAGGGAAGCAAAATTATGATGCATTAAGAGTAGCTTTGACTAAGCGAAAGTAAATAAGCGAAATTAATCAATAATAGAACAAAATATATATATCGCAGTGCCTAAGTTAACCAAACGAAACTCATTTGCTCCGCCAAACATTTCATCATCTTCTTTTTCAAAGCAAAAAAGGATTGCTTATGCACTCATGATGGGCAAAAACGTACCCATTGAGGACTATTTTGCCGAAATTATTCGGAATATTCTTTAGCGGGCACTGAATCATACGATTCTGCCATTTCTCTTTCCGCGACCGACGAAGACGCTTTGAAGTGGTCATAATCGCTTCATGGATCTTGCCCACTCCGTTTTGCGCCTTAAAGTTATTCGGTAATCGCTTCTGTTAAAAGTAGAAAGGCATATGGGTCGAGGAAGACATTTCTAAGTTAGGTAGGGGACTATGGTCCTAGATCGTATAGCAATGCCATCCGCCCCTCCCCATAGTTGACCAGTGATAGCAGACATTACAACGGTAATGTATGGAGAATATAATATTTCCAAGACTAGGCGCGTGTGCATTTCCCTCTTTTTTATGAGGCCACAATAAATAATGATTCCCTTTTTCTTGTTACCAACGGCCGCTGGACCTATCCCTCAAGAATCAACTCTATTTCAGTCAATCAATACTTTTCTTACCAGAATATTGGCGTTTGGCTTCCCTTTGAGAAGCAGATACAGTCTATGTTGGGTAATAATGTGATTGCGCATTGGGGATTTCTTCAGAAAAACTCGATCACACTGATCGCACTGAAACTTCGGATGCTCATGGAATCTTATCATATGTCGGTACAAACTGCTTTGATTATCTGCAGTGTATCCACAGCTGTAGCAGGCGTACGCGGAATTTTCCTGAAAAGTGAGCGTTTTATTGTAAGAAGATGATTAACATCCTTATCTGAAAAAACAGCAATCAAATTTATTAATTAGGAAGTTAGTTCTAAAGTAAGTAAAACTTGAACTAAGACACAGAAGTGCGCGAACAGGATTTATGCAAACAGGGTTCTGCATTCCCAGGTACACAAATGTTTCTATTAAGTAAATAATGATTAGGGCTGTAACGGGGACGGGGAATTTCCCCGTCCCCGTCCCCGAAATTCCCCGTCCCCGGAATTCCCCGTCCCCGGAATTTCCCAATCCCCGTCCCCGTTACAGCCCTAATAATAATTAAGCTTACACTGACGAGAAACGTTATTTTAGAAAAAAGTAAGTAAGTATGACGTACTCACCTTCGCCAAATATTTCGAAGGAAGTGATTGGGTCATTATTGCCTGATTCACGGGAACTTGATTGGCAAGGTTACGAATCCGGTAAAACAGTAGCGGCATTTCAACTTTTACAAGTGCTCGTTGCTGTTCCGTTAGGGAGCGCATCTCCGATGCAATGTACCTTCCAAACGCATCACGCTCATCATCTTCAGTTTCCACGGCAACTGAAGATTGAACAATAGTGTCATCTGTTTTAACCTTCTTGATTAGCTTCCTTCTTCGACCTCTGCCTCGAGTGACTGAAACTTTCGACAATTTGACCATCTGATCAAGCTGAATGATTCCAACCCCGACGTGAACGACTTTTGGCTAGCAGCACAGCTTACTTCATAAATATTAATTTAGTCCAGAGATGAGCATAGATTAAAGGCTGTGGGGTGGCAAGTTGTTGATCATCAGAAGAAACTCCGTTTATAGTGGAAACGTTTTGTGAGCCCCATAACAGTTCTTTAAAGTTAAAAACACCTCTGAGGGGAATATCACGACCCCACTCCTCACCTCCAGTTTATTCACACAAATAACACCTAAACTGTCATCTGATACTACTTGTGATAAAATAAGGTTGTTGCAGCACTCAACACTAATCAAACTACAGGAAACATGGAAAAGTAGCTGTTTGGGAGACAATTTTTTTCGAACAACGATAGTCCCTATTATACCCATTCTACTACCGACCAGTTTTTCATTCTTGGCCTGTATTAAGTTTCATTAATACAAATTGCTTTGATTTTACGATTTACCTGATGAAGTGGTTGACTTCTTTTGTTCTGTTCTTTCCCAAAGGGTCCGCTTGCGTTCAGGTACTGTATTAGACGCGTGAGTAGTTCCATTTTTATCTTTGACTGACTCTTTCTCTTCTTCGACTTCCTGATCTTCTGTTGGCTCTTTCTCGGACTCTTGTAGGCTTTGAGGCTTCATTAGTTTGCAATCGAAAGCAAGTTCTTCAATCATCCTCCTTGGAATCTTAGCCTTTCTTCCACTTCGACGAATCGTGGCAGTCTGTTTCTAAAAATGTTACAGCGTTGCAACCAGGAGTAGGCAGGCCTGTGCTATCGTTTTTAAAAGTCAGCGAGGCAGTCGCGTGGACAGAAATCAAAAACATGGGTCAAATCAGTGCTATAGCACAGGACCAGGCACATAGCTGCGAGGGGAAGCGGGGCAATAAGCAAAACTGTAGTGGGAGTCGAAATTTCTGCGTGAATTAAAAAAAGACCAAAAAATTTAGAACCCTGGTTACATACAGGTTTCACAATACCCCTGGGTTTTTTTGAAGTTTCAACGCGTGCGCCCAAGTTGCCCCCAGATTTCCATGGTCGTTCTCTAGTCACCATATTCTAGCGCCGCGCCTGTCTTTGTTGCACATAAGCCATTTTGCGTAAATAAATGTTAACAAATGTTGGCACCGTTCGCGTCGCACTATTTCTGACTAAGCAGAAAAAGCAATAGTTCAGAGAACTTGACGGTCTGCCAACTTTTAAGGCGAGCGATCCAATTCAATTTACCAATTGATCATTCCTCTTCACCAATTCTTAAGGTTAGCAATCAGTCAATACGAAAAACTACATCGCGCACATACCGTTTGAATAATTGGTAAGGCGAAATCGATATCGTGGATTACTTCAAATGGCTCTGTTTCAGCACCTGCCAGACCGTGATAGATTGCATGCTTAGCGATCAAGTGCGCTTCGAATTCAGACCAATTATCCAATTCAATCTCGCATATGCCGCAGTTCGGTAATGTTTGTTTGGCAGTTAATTTCGATGCTGAATTCTTCGCATGCAGCGTCGCCATCTGCTTAGCGAGTATTGTGCCGTTCGATTATGAGAAGTCTGAGTTGCATTCAAAGCAGCGAAGTCCGATTTCCAGTTTAATCGCGATACTGAAAACAGATTAAGATCAAAATCTGGATGACAAGGCTATTTATTGTGAAAATCAGGGTTTATGTCTGAGAGAAATTCAAAAGAGGTTACACATATACAGTCAATCCCGGATATAAGAGACCTTTATCTGAGAGCAGCCCGGATATTAGAGCGGTATTTAGACACACTCTATGCGTAGCTTACACACGTATTAGAATCCGTACGCAAAATGCATTTTTTGATTCTGCTCTTATGTTCGACTACATTACGTAGCATTACGGGTTCGACTACATTACGTAGCGCGCAGGGAGGAGGGGCTGACTCGGAGGGGTTACGCCTAGCTCACGATTAAGTAAGTGGCTTTCATTCTGTTCTGCTCTGTTCCGTAACGCTACTCAGTCCACAGAAACAAGGTAATTAGGGGCAAAGGTTAATTAACGCGCTCCTCAGTCAAGTGCCCGACTAGTTGTACATAAACATCTCCCTCGCAGAGCGTCTGACTCATTGGCAATGCTGTCAGAGATTTTGTCGATAAGACAAGAGGAATGCCGCCTGTCACTCAAAAGTTTCTTTTACTGCTATCGACTGATTCAATAAAGGAGCCTGAGTACTGAGTAGACGGAATGATATAATGTCTTAATTAGCCTCGTAGAATTTTTGTATCCAGGCCGCTTCGGCCTTGACGCTGAGAGGGAGACCGAATGGCATGGTGCTAAAAACAAAAATGGCTCGGTGAGATGCGCAGTGCACTGATTTCGGTAGGGATCCATCCAGTGGCCGACATTCAAACGAGAAAGTGGGAGGGTTGTATGTCATTTTCAGGGGGTCACCAGAGATCAGTATGAGTCAGCCCCACAAAATTCCAAAAACCCCTTCTATCCAGTAAAAACCTCAATATTTTCCCCGCCAATTCGTATTGCAAAAGTTGTGTACCCAACTCCGAAATTTTTGCCATAGATACAACCCTGATTGGGAGGGGATGCGACCCCAGTACCCCGAAGTCCAGGCCTGGGGTACAAGCCGCCGGCCGCAGCGTGGCGCATTCGGGAGGGAGTGTCGAAAAAGGCCAAAACCAGGGCAAAAACATTTAAGAATTTCCCCTTTCAGTGCTGTAATCGGATTTGCAATGATCTGCACATTTTCTGCATGAAAACAAAATCGCCCACTGCAGACACTAATGATCAGAACCCTCAGATGCGTCAACAAGATCATTAAATCTTTCCATTTCGACGCAGCTCCGATCAGTGAGGCAAATATTTATCCATTGATTTTCGTCTAATTTCAGCTCATAATGAAAGAAACGCCAACGATCCTTTCAAATCAACTGACTCATATTTATGTTCAGTGATTTGAATGATGCAAGTGTTCAACGATACGAGTTGAACGATTTATGACGTGCAAGCAAGTATTCAAAGGGTTACTTTGCAGTTTAGGGGCCACTTGGCGAAAAAATCAATGTCGCTGTCACGTCCAGGGGCGGCGCTAAGGGAACGGGAGACGAAAATCCTCCCGTCTTTTGGATTTTCCCCATAAATTGTGAATTCCATGTATAAAAGTACGAAAGAAATAGGTATCCCTCATCATTTGGATTTACCTTTCCATACATCTGTTTCAGTCATCGCCTCTGGTCTTATCTTTGAACTGTAGGAGTTCTGCGTCATCGTTGAGGCCAAAGAGGCCATGGCCTCAAGAAGTCGCGTTGTCAGAAATCGAAAATAAGGGAAGGGCAAAATCGGTTATTTATTTATTTATCTGTTCGCTGAACCCGATACTATTTGATGACAACTGGACACAAACATGGCACAGGAAATAAACCAAGACATACAGTAATAGTGAACGCACGAGCCGGCGACGCAGCTAAGCTTGGTATCTGATACCACTCGCATTCTGACAGTTTCAAACAGGACGGTTCAAATTTTTTTCTTGCCTTCGAAAATCTAAGGAGGAAACTGCTCCTAATCCCCTCCCTTAGGGAGGGGAGGCTCTCTAAGCTGCGTGCCTGTCCTCAAGAAATCTCTAAGAGTTTCCCAAGATAGCTAGAACACAATCTATCTTTCTTTGGCCCTATAATGAAACATTTATGCTTGTAGCACTCAAATATGTCAAATTTTCACCTGCGGCTAAGACCCTGTCGTCGGTTGTGTTAACAGTGCGGTCTCCAGCATGGTGCTAGAGAACGGCCAGTACTAAAGGGAGTGCCTAAAAGTGCATCGCTTATAGTAAGGAGGCCATAGGTGTTTCAGTTACGAAGAGGGCGCCATTGTCCAGTATTAATTATAACCCAAAAGTTACTTAATTGATGAACTTAATTAATTTAATCGCCCTTGAAAATAGCCAGTGAAATGCTAAGTCATCATTTTTTACAACTATCTTGCAATGCATACATCACTCACTCAAATCGTCGAACATTTGCATTATTCAAATCACTGAGCAAAATGGTTTCTTGAACTTTAAAACACGGTGGGTGTCTCCTTTATTATCAGCTAAATTTGATCTAAGTCAATCGATACATATCTGTCTCACTGAGCGGAGCTGTGTCCAAGTGGAATAATTTGATGAGCTTGTTGATGAATCTGAGGGCTATGATCGTTAACGTTTGCTATAAGCTATTCCGGCTCATGCAGAACATGCTCAGATCATTCCTGTTCCGCGTGTCGAAATGTGACCGAGAATTCCTCGCTTACCTTTTCGTGCCATTCTTTATCGCTTTTGAAAGTACAGTATCATCTACTGTTTACTTGTTCAGATGTGGACGTGGTGGGAAGAGGGAATTTAAGGGTATGCGCCCCTCCTGATGACACGATTTCTACGATTTCAGGGTTGGGTGGATCCATAACGTTTCTGCCACAGCATGGCAAAACGTTTTTGGGTTTACTCAAGATACAATGGGATTTTTGACGCCTAGGGTTTATAATATAAGCTTTATATCCCCGCAGGTAAAAAAATTGCACATCAGCCCAAGCCACCGGTCTCCTCCACTCTGATTCAAAAATGAATAAGCTTCGGCGGCTGGAGGAGGGATACTCTCCAGCGGGCGTTTTTCTAGCCCCCCACCTCGCGGCAAAATTTTTACTACATCAGGCGTTTTCACTTTTTTCCTTCCAAACCATTTTTTCGCTGTGGGTGACCCATTGGGGATATCTCCATCCCCTGTGTCCATGTCTGCTCTGATTTGACAATAAATACGACGCTAAGCCATTCTCTTAAAAATCGCAAATAGTTATCGCTTCCAAATATGACTGCGCCAAAGTGGTCATACAGATTCTTAGTGAAGCAGTTTTTCAACACAATTTTTTGGATTGCTATTTTCATGGCTTTTGGTTATCTGACGGTCAGAACCAGTAGTATTATAACGCTGCAATTTTGGAATGGAAATACGATGACGATCGTCACAAGAAAGTTTAACAATACTGCTTCTCTACCTATCACAACTATTTGCGTGCCCGCGGCGATTATTTTTCTTCCCATGACCGAAGATTACAGTGATCGAACCTTTTCTCGAGAAACTAATATCAACAGCAATGAGAGCTGGTCTCTAATTTTGGTCTATAAAGTTCAGTCTTACTTGACTTGTTATTCGAGTTTCGAATTTCTTGAAAGTGAAGAAGACAGAGTTAACAGTTTGCCTGCTATGTGCGCAAACTACGACTACAATCCGAAGGAGGAAAACGCAAACAGCCTTCAAGTTAGTACTGTGTTTGCCGGTCGCCAGACCAGTACGGTGTGAGGAAAGAACATTTATAGCGAAGGGATAGCTATAAGGGCGGGGACGGGGTAGTCTTCAGGTTCAGCCCCATTTAATCAGAGGTGGATACCTGAGGACATCTCTAAAGACATTCCATTTCTAAACGCAGCTGAAGGTTAGAAGGGATGAAATATTTCAATAATCATAGAACCCATTATATTTGGACCTTGCTGGATTTTGGAGCAAATTTTCACCTCGTTTCGTCCCTACAGAGTTTAAAGTTTTTAGGGGGAATAAAATCTCTCCTCAGTTCGGGTCTATTCTCCCTTGGATGATTCAGTGTCCACCTCTGCATGCATCTCTGGCCACAAACCCAAAACTATTAGCCCTGGCCCATGCATGCACTGTGGAAGTTACTGCCAACCCGTAAAATTAGAACCTCCAGAAATTCGTGCGAAACTTTGAAAATTCAGGCAAAAATTTTTCCCATGGGCCTGAAGGCCAACACTACTATACTATTCTAGGGGTACTTACTCTCCAGGCGCGGCTCCAGAAACAAAAGATTGAAAGATTGGGGTAAAAATCTAAATGAGAGGGAGAATTCAAAAGATGGGGAAAAATTCAAAATTTTCTTTAACTATAAAAACTAGCTTACACAAGTATTATTCTGTTACTTTGTACTTAATGCCTCCTTTTAGGGCCGTCTTAGAGCTGAAAACATCACAATAAATGAATTGAGAGAGAGATTTGGAAAAGAAATCGCGAAAATATATAAGTTTGCAATTTATTACAACAATTCATTCGATAAAATTGTTAATAACGTCAGCTTCAGCACAGTCACCTATCTTAAGTACCGTTTACGCTCTTGTTCTGCTTTCCTTTCAAAACATTTTTTCTGGTCTCCGAGAGCCTGAGAAAAATCCAAAAAACCGTGGAATGCCCCGAGCTCCACTGTTCCGGGGTTCCAAAGATTCTTCCCTGAGCGAAAAATTCTGGCGGGTGGGAACAATATTTTCGATAAGTGAGAGAGTATAGTGTTTTGGCCAGAATGAAACATAATCGTCTTTACTAAAAAAGATCGCCAACATCCAAAAAATTTTCTTAGATATTATGTTATTTTTTTCTAGGAGAGTGGCCCGCTCACCTCCAAAAAAATGTCACGCACCTCCGATTGTAGGACGATTCATTGCGGTCTGCTTCATCGCGCTTCCTGTCATCAACGTATATCAACGTATTTTTCATCGCGTAGGAAGAGCAATAGGGGCATGCGATAGCAGTGGGCACTCCTCAACTGTCCGGACCTCTTTTGAAAACAATATTGCTGAACCGAAACATTGCTTGCGGCACCGGGGATTCCCGGCCTTCTCCGATCTAAGTACTAACTCGGCCCTGAATGTTGCTTGATTTGCCAGTTTGGACGGGATGAAGTATTTTCAACGTGGTATGGCCGTGAGCGATCTCAGTGAACGAAATATTATTCCGTATCAGGCACGTAGCCAGATGGGGATGGGGGATTTCCTCCCATTTTTTGGATTTCCCCCCACCAGTTGTGAAAATTTTGACATTTGTGAAGAAAATTTTGAGTTTCCCCCGTCCTTTGGTAGTTTCTCCACCCAATCTTCGATTTCTGGCTACGCACCTGTTTCGTATTACATCAGAATAGGAATTAGGATACACCGCGATGAAGATATGGCGATGAAATAACCACGATAAAATAGACCGTGATGAAATTTCCGAAAGTTGCACCTCCCGTCCTGGATACCACCTCTGAGGAAGACCGTTCCAAATTTCTTAAAGCGATCGTGCAGTCTTAGCTGCTGAATTTTAGCATGGACCAGATTTGCTATCGGGTACGATTCGATCAACATCCGTTTACAAAAGGAGCATCCGAACTATTTCATATTCGAGGAAAAATACCAACTGAAGATTTCTCGCTGACATATAAAAGAGATTTCACCATTAATGTCGACTTCAGTGGCAGGCCTAAAAAACCTAAAGTTTTCTCTTTAGAAAAAAATGAAATCGACATTCATTCAGTAATATCGTTTATAGGATATGAACGTACTGAATGTTATTTCATCGGAGTGACATCGGTCTATCATGATCTTACGATCGAAGACCAACCCTGCAGCGACACTTTATCGTTGGAAAATTGCAGACGGGGATGTCGAAAACAATTTATTCACCAAAAATGCAACTGTACTCCACCTTTTACAATATACTCAGACACTGACACGGAAAGAGCGTTCTCCATTTCTGCTCAGAACACAGATCTCTGCTGGCTGAACGCATATTGGAACTGCTTCAGGGATTACATATTTAACGGTACTGAATTCGATCATACTTGCGAAAAAAGTTGTCTCAGAGAATGTAAAATTGTCACCTATTTACAAGACCTCCTTTACCGAGAGAAAGACTTTGCAATGTGGAATATCTATGACATACAATTAAAAATCGTTACGTTTGACTACGTTATGTATGAGGAAAAATACGTTTGGTCACTGGATACTTTCTTGAGCGCTCTTGGAGGTGCAGTGGGTCTGTGGTTTGGATTGGATATTATTAGGTTACTCAGTTTTATGGGATTTCTTCTGAGATCTACATTCTCCTATTCCGTCAATCAAATAAAACGAAGGTATATTTAAAATTAAATGTTCGCTGAACAATAGAAAGTGTTCATAATCACCTATTTGAACGGGTGTGGGATTTTTTGCACGTCGAAAACGAACACGGAGTCAGATCAGCGACAATTTATTTCAGAATCAGTATACAGAGTGGGCAAAGTCACTTCGTGGTTAATTGAAAGAGCGGCCTTTCAGTTAATTTTTACCCAAAAACTCGAGTGTTTTTATGCAAAATAGACAAATATATAACCAAATGTTTACCAGTTGCTATCAATTAAATTTCTAACTCGTATTGGGATAAATTTTTAATTTGTGTTGATATTGGTATGCCAACCACGCGTGCATTTCCCCTTCGGTTATCATTCCCCTTGCGAAGTATACCCCACATGCCCTTATCCAGGATATTTGTAGACATTACAGAGAATCTGAGCATATCTGTATAGTTTGTCCGAGATCATGGGGGTCTGACCAGTCGAAGGGATAGGGGGTCGTTGGCAAGGTACTTTTCATCAGGGATTTTCACGCAAATTCAGAAAGACATCGACATTTTCCGGAGGGCAGGTTGAGAGAGGTTTTCTCCAAACGCCCTCAAAAATTAAAAAAAATTGCATTATCAGGCAAAAAAATTATTGTTTTTGAATAATTTTTGAATTTCTGCTTGACTTGATTTCCTCGGTTCCCGATTACTTCACCGAATTTCTCAAAATAACTCGACTACAGATTTTTGCTTTATCGTGTTTCTTCGCCTTTCCGCACAGACAATGTGTGGGACCACCTATCCCCAACCCCCAATAGGTATTCATTCCGGGCCCCTCATTGATGCACCAACTAAACTGGGTTTGGCGTTCTACCCGCCAAGGCAGTAGATATTTAAAATTGCACCAGACATTAGGCATATTCCTGAAAGCCCCCAAAAGACAGCTACCAGAGTCCACTTCTGAGAATGCAAGAATTTGTTAAGAGCAAATCGGAAAAATCATAGTTTATTATGCTTACCAATTTTTTTCCAGAAAAAAGCAAACCATGCAGTCAGCAAATCAAAGTAATACTAGAAGTGTTCGTCTATTTGGATCAGCCGTTCTGCAAAACGCTGATAGACAGAGAGCAAAGATTCAACTTTGCTATCTGCCAGATGTTGCAAATTTGGTCATGTCAGCATTAGTAATCAAGGTGAACATCAATCGATTGACAATGCAAATCTTGTTTAAACAACTAGTTTGGACGGCGATCTATGTATCACTTGTATCAATTACTGGGTTCCTAATCAATCAATTGTACATGGGATACAAAAATCAAGACATAACATCTTCCTTCATAGTATCGCACAATAGAAACGTAACCCTACCAAATATCGTGCTTTGCCTGCCTCTGTTTCCGGGTGAACTGGATAACACCACGAGAAAAAAACCATTTATTGCTGCAACGAGCGAAATACATCATAAAAATACAATGGTTTACTTCAACCAAACATATCTCACCAAAGAAAGCTTTCTCAATTTCACAGAAGAATGGCCGAACTCACTGCTAAACGTGGTTCATACTTATCTCTCCATTTTGTCGTATTGCGAGACGTATGAGGTTCATGGCAATATCAACTGCTCCGATGTAAACATGACACCACCATGGGGAAAAGACTGCTTGGAATCGACACGAATATATTTGGAGTTTAAACTTCAGCATATGAATGTTTCGGTTGACGAATTGCGACAGAAATTTGGCAACAAAACAGCAGAACTGTACACAATTTCTGCCTCGATGACAACATCATTGAATAGTGAAAATATAATTACCAGGATTATTTTTGTTGGACCAGAGAAAATCTGCTATGAAATTGATCTTGCACTCCATAAAATGACAATGGACATGGAAATTATAATTATACTTTTCGAAACACCACTTCCTATGGTCGTTATAAAGTATTTTAGTTGAGTATCCCATCCCAAACGGTATTGAATAGTGCTAATTACTAATCTACATATTTTGCTCAAAATAAAACGGTCAGTAACAGCACTGATTTTAAGAATAAAAAAAATGGTCAAGCTCTATGTAATATTGAGAAGTTAATTTAGTAATTAATATTAAAATCGCTGTTATAAACAATTTCTAGAAACTAAAGACCAACTAAATAAATAATTCTGACAAACAATACTTGATTAAATACAAAGTAATCAAAAGATTGCTAAATTATTAAAACACAGGTCCTAAATACTGTATAGTATATTAAAATATTGAGATTGCATTAGGTTGAAAGGTCCTCAACTGGTTGAAAGTAGTTCAACCAGCTCCTCAACCAGAGTCGTGTACCATTGCAAATATTTGGTACTGAAGGAGTCAAAAAATATGTTTTTCGAATAAGGCGACGATCGCATGATTATTTTCATCACTTAAAAATTCGCAAAATGCAACGTATTCGAACTCGCTTCGTTATTTTTTCGATTTCATCAACGAAAAAGTCAAAAAAGTGAATGATGCCTTACTGTTTTCTTTGCGAGGCAAGCATAAATAACGAATAATTTTATGTCTGATAAATAGTTTTGATCGAGGGGCAGATTTGGGCGTGGGGTTATATAACCCACCCAGACAGTCGACCATAAGCCCCCAAGCCCAAACCGGTGCCCATGTCTGTCGAGGGGGTTGTGTTAATACTTGGATCGGGTGTTCGAGGCTAGGGGGCTGAGTTGATTAAAGGGAGTAGGGTCGCCGATATGATACCTTCCTATCGGGAATTCAGTGCGAATTTAAAATATTTTAAAAAATTTCCGCCATTGAGGGGACGAATAAGTTTTTTCCAATGGGATGACTGACCCGGACCAGGAGAGCTTAACCTCCCCCGGTTAACGGTAATGTTGTGCTATTGGAGAGGGTCATACTACTGGAATAAATGTAGAATGTGTAGTGAATCAGCTGATAGGGGGCCCAGTCAGATTCAATGCTTTTCACAGACGTAGCATGTGGGGCTCTTCCGCCAGCACGAAATACTAGTAAAGGTCACGAATGCTTCATAACGACCATTTGTAGTCGTTCAAAAATCTTTACAATCGCAATGGTGCCGACAACGACATTACTGTTGACTTACAAAAACGATATTGGAGGTCATCTGACTTCTATGGAGAAATTGGTCGCTGTTTGTTTATGACTACCAATGAAATTTCCGTCACTATTGTGTCTGAGATGGATTTTGTTCCCCAACAAAATGGAAAAGCGCGGTGCGCTAATGAGCTATCGTACGCCGATTGCATAGCTTTGTGCCGAATTGAATATATTAGACGTCAATGTAATTGTACAGCTACTACTTGGTCATCGTTAGTAACAGCAGCACCTACCGAAATATGCGACGTTGAACGATATGGTTCCTGCCTAGAAATGAATGGTGCTGGTGACAGAATTTGTAAGGCAGAGTGCCTGGATTCCTGCAACAACATACATTTCAAATTAGCAGTGAATTCATATATACCTCAAGCTGAATTTCCTCCTACAAAGCTGATTTTTGCTCTCACAAGAGTTGAATATGAGCAGTTCGAAGAAACCATAGCATGGCAACTAGAACCATTGATTGCTCAATTTGGCGGAATTATCGGCTTGTTTTTAGGACTTGACTTCCATACTTCATTTTATTCGGTTTTTTACTTTTTGCAAATGATATGTGGAAAACTATGGAAAATCATAAATAGCACCGCTGTTCAAAATCGAAACCTTGTCATCGAAATTCGTAATAGAAAAAAGCCACAGCTTGAGCCTAAGCATAGGAATATGTTTGAAAACAAGAAAAATAAAAACAAGAACCCAGTGAGCAAATTAGCATTAACACGATATCATTGTCACAGTGCGACTTCGTGGCTAAGAAACAAGTTTTTTAGCTTAATTTCGGTTATGCTATTCGCTTATCTTACACTGCGTATGGGTTTGGATTTTCTACATAGATACGAAAACGATAAAACTACTCTTTATTCAAACAGAAAGTTTCATCAGACTATTTCATTACCAAATTCAACGCTTTGTTTTGAGCTCGAATTTGGCGAAATGCTTGAGAGTACAACTAATTTTAGTGTTTCAAATGAGACAAGCTTTTTTAACAACATACGTATGTATTTTAACAACGACGCAATTTCCAAAGACTATTTTCTCAGTGAATGCCCTTTACCTAATAAAATACTTCACATTATTCAAGGATACTTAGTATTACTGACTGAGAACGAAGCTAGGAGGGATATTCATTTGGCGGAAAATTTTCTAAAACCATCCGAATTAAAGTACTTTCGCACGGTGACGGATTTTGAAGATTTAAATTCCTCTCTCCTACTGTTGGAGCAAAATTTACGACGGTTAAATATTACTACTGATGAACTGAAGCAGACATTTGGGCAAAATGTGAATCATTTTCTGAATATTACGGCTTATTATAAAAAAGAGATTACCATTGAGCATACAACCAGTGTTAGCAGTTATGGTATCTGCTATCTACTGCCATTCGATCAGTATCCATTTACTTTTAATGAAACCGGAAATATTTCAGTGGTTATTCCAAAGGGCGAATTAGATATACCGAATCGCCTGATCTGGCGGAATTTTCAGATTGATCTATATGCTGGTAATAGAATCGGCATTGAGCATAATCCGATCTTAATAAAGGGTACCCGCAGTAAGTCTCATGAAATGCACTACACTTCCATTTTTATAGAGGGCGTTTACCGCTCTCTGCCGACGATAGATAGCAATACGGGAATGCTACGATGCAGCGAAACAATTACTGAGGTAATAATGTTGCGTTAGAGGATCATCCTGAATGCCGCCTGATTTTCGGGCCTAATCGTAGAGTTCATGAAATAAGTACAAATCAGTCAGGGCGGCAGTCAATAGTATGGATTATGAATTATTATTAAAACGGCCCCTATCTTTGCGATTTATTATAATAACCCCCATGCGGATCAGCTCATTTTATTTTTCAGCAGCAAAATAGTTTCTAAGGCACAGCCCTCCACATTCAAACAAGGTGGACGCGCAAATTCTTAAACCACTCATGACAAAATTAATAATTTTGCATTAAACCTTAATTCTTCTAAACTTTCGAAACAATTTCCAAAACACTTTTAGAAGAACCTTACGGTACTTTTGGCGGTAATTTGAATTTATGACAAAATTTGAATTTCCGACAAATTTTTCCCTGATTATTAAATTTTTTTGCCTGATTACTTATATTGTGGGTCGCTTTCCGGAAGGATACAGGTTCTTTTCTCGGATTGGCGGGAGGCTGAGGATTTTTCGCTGGAAAAACGTCCCCAAACTGTATAGCTGTTACATGTATGCCCCCGACAGGACCGCCGCGTAGTGGCAAAGAAAAATATTGAATTTAGCGGCGAAATCCCGACCCGAAGGTCCCGTAGCCACCCGAGAAGGTTCCAACTCTCTTGCTACGGATACCCCTTACAGGTATGCAGAGGGGGTTGAGGGTTGATAAAATTTAGGATTTTGAGTGTAAAATAAACTTCGTGTACGCGTTCAGTATTTGAAGGTAAACGTCATAAATAAATGAACGCTCACCAAGGCTTAATTTTCATGTAATTCCAGTAAGTATCAAGTAAAAGTTTAGAAATATTAGTAATCTTTACAAACACTAGCATTCTCGCAAGGTAGGACTGATATCCAGACCTGGGCGTGGGGGGGGGGGGTTTGGGGGGTGCGTACCCCCCCGAGGGTTTTGCAACTTTGGGGTCCGGCATCTGGGGGGTGCAGAAATTTTTTCAAA
>JAQGAX010000246.1:0-19727 GCA_034698105.1 Plectus exinocaudatus | reverse complement strand
CGGGGGGGGGTGACCCCCCCTAGACCCCCCCCCCCCGGTTACAGGTATGCTCTCGGTACAATACATGGTAGTTTGTTTAGTGTGGCGACAGACAATAATACTCAGTTGCATAAATCACCTCTGTGTTTGTATCGTGGCTGTTGGTTATGTATTAGCTATCAAGATATTGTAATATAAGTAAACTTTATTACGTTCTGTCACTGTCACGTCTTCAGATTTTCTCGCAGTTTCTGGAGACTTACTCAGAGCAAAAATATCCAATTTTTTACCCTGAGAGTTAAAAATTTTCAATTACTGTACAATAATTCGCTGTGGTTTAATAGCATTCGTTTTCTTTGGTGGCCACTACTGTTTCTCAAATTCTGGAAATGACAATTTCATTTCATTGAGTATTCAACGTAATTAATGTCTGTCCATTGTGCCGAATTGTGCCGAATTTCTGTGCAACTGCTGTACGTAAATTTTGTAATTGGCACTGTACAACTGCACCGGTGTAAACAATTTAATTTCATTGTTGTTAGTTGTTACCGTAACTTTCTTTGAAGGTAATAACAATGTGATGTGGAGACTGCATGAACGAATAAAAAATATTTTTCACGATGAAATGCGCAGGGTTAAAAATCAGTATTCGGCGCCATGGAAAGTCATGACAGGAGCTAGGTTCACCCTCCATCATGTGCGAGTACTTACGCTGATTAATGTCTGAAAGCTTCAGGGAAAGTTAGTAAAAGCAAGAGAGGGTGGACTAAGAGGAGACAGGATGACCAAAGGACTGGACCTGAAATAAATGCCGGTTTATGGTGGCAGTTCTTTTTGGCTATTCAGTTCCGACCATCCATCGAGGTATTTCGTCGTACGGCGAATCGACAATTCTCTCGCTTTTCGGTACTTTGCGTGTGCGCACACGAGTGCATTTGTATTCTCTCTGCGCCCACTGGACACAACAGCCGTCCTCTCCAACGTCTGACGATGGTAACTTTCAGTCAATCAACAATCGCTTTCTCAAGAAATTTAAAGAAAGAACGAAAATTGAAATGTTAAAAATTTGCGCGGAATCGCAGAAGCCACATAAACTTTGTCTATGTCAACCAAAAATTGACTCTCAGAAAGAAGGCTTCTTTGGATGACCAGATTTCGAAGCCGCCGCAGATTTTTCACTAAATCACAAAAAGTTTCCGTCATATCAGTTTGTGCAGATATAGCTAAAGACTCAATTAACAATACATCAATTTTCAGTTCTTCTACTGATTCACATATCTGCAAAGCTTGTAAAAAGTTTTTGAAACAGTCAACATTTTCAAAATGTTGAGCAAGAAAGTATATTCGTCTTACACTTGAACAGTTATTAGCACTGTCTCTGACGACAGCTTGAAAAATCGGCCGTTGAAATCGGCAGGAAGAAAATTCGATGTTTTCAAGCTTTTTCAGTGCGCTGATAGAAAGCTGCTCAGAAAAGCAAATGTTGGCGAATTTGAGATTTTTTAATTCAGAAAACAATGAGAAGTCCACATGATAATCGTTGCAGTCTCCAGCCGCAGCAGGAACAACAACTGAGACTTCCTTTGCAGAGGAACGAAATTGCAGCACATTTTTAATGTTCGAACCGTAGGCAGCTTTTGATGCATGAAGCTGAATGATACATTTTTTTACGCATTTAAAAAACGAAAAACTCTTTTCTGCCGTGATATCAACCCAATTTTCATGAAGCAAATCTGTTTCTTCACTGTTTAAGTTTTCGGTCAAAGAGAGCATTGTTACCACGTAAGATTGTTTGTTTTCATTACTCTGACAAAATAATGCAACTTCACTGACCACTTTGTTTCTCGGAAGATCCACAATGCACGCACTTGTGAAACCGGATTCAACTGTGGTGTCAAGCGCGTCATAAATTGTTAACGACTGTAAAGAATTCATTGACCTTAAATCCATTCTTTCTTCTGCTTTCAAGCAAACGGCTTCATTAAAGCAAATTCGTTTAACATTGCTGCCCATGTTCAGAATTTCATTGAGCCGGTTGATAGATTGCACATAATCATATACATTTAACCATAAGTTTTCGTACTTTTGAAAGCAAATGTCCGGACCTGAGTAGATTTTATTGTCAAAACCAAAAGCTGCTCTCCAAATAAATTTATCCACTTCAATCCATCTAAATTCCCTTTTCCCATCAATTGCTATTAGTTTCTTCTTGAAATTTTCAAACGATAGATCAAGAAATGTCGTTTCTTTAAAACATTTATGATTAGTATTAATATTGGTGAAGAGAGCTTGAAAAATCGGTGACTTAAATGTGCAATTGAAAAATTCAATGCTTTCAAGCTTTTTCAACGTGTTCATAGTTATAAGAGTTTCTTTTACATTGTGTTCAGAAAAGGAGAGGTTGGTGAGTTTGAGATTTTTTAATTCTGAAAACAATGAGAAGTCCACATGATAATTGTCGCGGTCTCCAGCTACAGCACGAAGAATAATTGAGATGTTTTCTGCACAGGAAAAAAATTCCAGCACATTTTTAATGTTCAAACCGTAGGCAGCTTTTGATGCATGAAGCTGAATGTTACAATTTATTACGCATTCAAAAAATGAAATACTCTTTTCTGCTGTAAGAACAACCCAATTTTCATGAAGCAAATCTGTTTCTTCACTGTTTAAGTTTTCGGTCAAAGAGAGCATTGTTTCGACGTATGATTGTTTGCTTTCATAACGCTGACAAAATAATACAACTTCACTGACCACTTTGTTTCTCGGAAGATCCACAATGCACGCACTTGTGAAACCGGATTCAACTGTGGTGTCAAGCGCGTCATAAATTGTCAACGACTGTAAAGAATTCATTGACCTTAAATCCATTCTTTCTTCAGCTTTCAAGTAAACGGCTGCATTTAAAAAAATTTGTTTAACACTGCAACACATGTTCAGAATTTCATTAAGCCGCTTGAAAGATTGCGCATAATCAAATGATTTTAGCAATAAGGTTTCGAACTTTTGGAAGCAGATGTCAAGACGTGAGAAGATTTTATCGTCAGCATCATAAGCTGCTCTCCAAATGAATTGTTCCATTTCTGTGATTTTAATTTTGTTTTGGACTGAAACGATTGATGTAGATTTGCTTTTATTGAAACCGATGTCCTTAGCAAAAATGTGTTTTGATAAAGTGTCGTTTATTGCAATGCTTTCCGGCCAAAAGTAGCACATGCCGCCAGCCAAAAATTCTTGAATAGTTCTATGAGGAAACTCAAAAGATGTATTCAGTTGCAAATTATTAACCTTTTCTTTACCAATTAGCAAGCCAGTATCGCCAGCAATACTACCTATTTCGTATTTTTTCAAATTCGCTTCTGAAAAATCGTTTTTGGCGTACAGCTCGAAAGCCATTTTGCCTAATTTAGAAAGCATTGGAAATTCGAAACAATGATCTTGAATTAATTTCCAATTTTCTCTATCATTCGCATTGGTTTTGAAATCGAACATAATAGGTACATTTATCTTCGGATGATCAGTTTGATATCGATCAATTAACCAGCGTATGATGCAGCGATATAGG
Organism: Plectus exinocaudatus; assembly: GCA_034698105.1. NCBI lineage: Eukaryota > Metazoa > Nematoda > Chromadorea > Plectida > Plectidae > Plectus > Plectus exinocaudatus. The sequence continues at coordinate 16,186 of JAQGAX010000246.1, read as the reverse complement.
TCGAAAACGGTTTTCTTTTCTAACTTATCGTAAACGAGACATATGAACATAAGAAATAGCGGCGTTTCAGCAATTTTGTTCAGATGTTTGCTTTCTTCTAAGCATTGCTTAACATCGTCGATTTTTTTCTCACTTTCTTCTGCTTTGTTAAAATGAGCCTTTAAGTAGGCTAATTTTTGTTCGTTTCTGTCAAATCCAAGTATTTTCGCGGAATTAAGAACGTTGTCGGTGCGTTTCAGGTGTTTTTGAAGATGACTAGGACGTGTTGTAATAATTACGTGAAATAAAAATTTCTTTGCATTCATAAGATCACGATGTTCAAGAAAATCTGTCAGTTCGGTGCAAGGATTTCTCAGCTGTGCTTCATCATATCCATCTAGCAAAAGAAGTATTTTATTTTCATTGCAGAAATCACGGTTTTTCATGTAAACTGTCAATAGGCGAACGCTTTCTTCCATGTCTCGAATGCCGTCTTGAATCAATTCAGCAATTGATTGAAACTCTTTTTGCTGAATATTGCGAAATTCGACATAAAATACAAACGTGTAACCGTCCAGTTTTCCGGTGACCCAGTCGTATGCTATCCGACGCATTAGTGACGTTTTTCCGCTAGCTGGTCTACCTCCAATCAGCAGCAATTCAGATTCATTCGTGAATGCCTCCTTTATTAATTCGCAATGATCTTCCACCCGCCTTCTCATTGGTTTTCCTTGCCCATTTTTCGACCAGTTTGCGTTAAGTGCTAGCGACACCCATGTATTTTCAATGTCGAAAGTGAAAAAAGGAAGCGAAAATGGGTGAACTCGTTGAAATCTTTTCTTATAGATATCTTTAAGTGCTGCTTTTGCTTTATCGAGAATGACAGGATCAATAAACTCTGCCAACGGTATAGTTTTCTGCCTTTTTGATGGTGTGCATTCTTGATCTTCAAGCTTCCCTTCTTTTTGACGTAAGTTTTCGAGAACAGCCAGAAGTTTTTTTGCATGATGACCTTGATTTGAATCATTTAAAGCTTCGATAAAATATTTGAATGCTTCTTGGTCAGACTTCATAAGCATTTCAACGAGGCGAAAATTCCTTCCATAATCTGTTTCGTATGCCTAAATCATTTTTGTCACTCAACCAGAGTTAAGAAAGTTTTTGGAAGTATTATGAACCTTTATTTCTTGTCTGCTGGCGATAGTAACAACATTTTTGCTGATCAGGAAACCTAGCACTTCTTCCGTGTGATCCATGTTCTTTGCCAGTACATGTGAACACTGTTGAAGAGCATTCTTTTCAATTTCATTCATTTTATCTATAAGCAACGCAAAAATCTTGAAATACGCTCAAGTGTTTGACAAATGCTAGTGCGAGAAGAACAAATAGTATAATTACAATAAGAAACTTTACTGTCTGATTTTTCTCGCGTTTCGCTAACATAACCGATGAAAACTGTTACTGGCTGTCGCACCGAGAAACAACCGCTGGTCAATTAAATTGTTCAACTTTATTCAAAAATCTCAGGTCTTACCCCATTCCAAAGCCACATCAGAGCATTTTAAGTCAAATAGAGTTAAAAAATCCTCGCGCACATATAACAAAATTGTTATGAAAACTTCCAAACAACGAGTAGCAAATACTGTATAATGGTATATGGAGCAAGGTGTAGCGAGATGGCAAAGTAAAAGACGAATAAATTTTCAGTGACCAACAGTTTCGGCACCACTCGCAGTGACATGCATGCATGCACTGTCAAATTGTTTGCAAGAGACAACACTGCAGCCTCTTATCAGTGGGCTTAATTTTTGTGCGGCTCTGACTCAACGTGGGAAGCACGACGGTTTGCAAACTTATGATCAGTGACTATGCAATAATTAGCGCATCTTACTTATACCAAGCATATCTTACTTATACCATTAGCCTGGTCCGCCTCTTATACCAGGTGAACCATTCATGCCTGGCGGTCCTGGCTCGCCTTTTAGCCCAGTATCACCCTTTTCTCCTTTTATACCAGTCGATCCAGGATCACCTTGCTCGCCCTTGTCGCCTTTTTCTCCAGTTGAACGCGAAATAACGCCTGGAGGTGAAGGACTTGCTGGAGAAGTGGGGCCAATTGGACCGCCTCTACCGTTTGTACCACAACAAACGAACATGACATGCACGGGGCCTACTTACCTATACATACACGACTAAGGCACGTACCTACCCATTTATTCTCCGGGGTTTCCAATGCAAGAATATGGTAATAACTTGAACTGCATCTACGCTTTGGAAGTTCGAAGTCCTGGAAGATTGCAACTGGTGATTATGGGATACGAGACCAAATCGACTGTCGACTATCTTGCGGTGTATGATGGATGGAACGTTTCTGAATGGAAACAAATCAGAAAGTACGTTCAGAATAGTGAAGGAATCTTGATGTGGAATTATTGATATCATATCATGAATTCCGTATCGTAAATTTATTCACTGGCTGAGAAGCAATATCAAATAGATAATACGGATAATGAAAATGCTTCAGCTGGATATTTATCCTTGGATTCTCGTTGTTGCAAGATAATCATAAAATGAGCCCATTTTTAAACTTGCAAAATTAATTTTTAGTTCAAAAAAATACTTATTACTTATCTACTTACTCATTTATTATTTTATTTTATTTTATTATTTATTAGTTTATTATATATTATTTTATTTTATTATTTATTAGTATTTATTTTTGAAGGTACGTATTTACGAAAAAATCTGGTGCTATTTTAAAAAAAGGGTAGGTATTTTTGAGCTGAAATTCTTTTTGAATGTCGAGAAACGCCGATAATTGACCTAACTCGTACTTTATTTGCAGATTTTCTGGCATAATATCAAGATAAAAAATTCTGAGCACTATTGGCACTTCCACAATGACAGTCATGTTTCATACTGATTATTCTCTGACGAAAAGAGGATTCCTGGCATATTTTAGCCGCATCAATTGACGAAGCGCGTTTTAACGTACAGGGCGGGCAGTAATTCAGCAAAAGGGTATGATCGGCTCCTACTCGTCATTGAAAGCATAACTTTGCAAGCGAGTCTTTTTTAAAGAAAGCCAAGGATCTAACTTGGAGAATGAGAGCAAACTTGTTGGGCAAAAATGCACAGACGGATGAGGAATTCGTATAAAACAAAACGTTTCATTTTGACATGTTTCAAATTCCTCATGTGAGTTTTACAGTATTTAGCCCAATAAGTTTGATATCATCTCTAAGTTAGATCCTGAGCTTTATTTTTCAAAATCCGTTTGCAAAGTTATGCTTTCAATGCCGAGCAGGAGCCGATCAAACCTTGTTTAACAGCATGTTTAGCACTGTACTGTATGTTGTCCAGCTGCCACTGCAATAAACAAAGTGCAAATGTCTGCAATTCTCATCTCATCGGTCGATTACCCAGGCTAACAAGCGATCGTCACCTGTTCTCTTCCTCAGGTTCAAAATTATTGCGTGCGGCAACGAATGAATTAATGCAAATCTCCGTCTATTAATGTAGGATGCGCTTTGTCCACTTATCTCAGAAATCGACATGACATTTTCGAAAGATATACGCCATGGTTGAGCTGTTCTGTCTTGTAGGCAATATATGTACCGTATTTATTCTAATTGTACGACCGGTCGCACTATTTTTCAATCAACCGCCAGAGGGTAGCACTAATAGAGAGGGTCGTACTATTAGAGATCATTATTATAGTACTGTTACTGGTACTATTAGTGGGGGTCGCACTATTTTTCGATCCTTCTCTAGGGGGTCGCACTATTGGAGAGGGTCGTACTATTAGAGAGGGTCGTACTATTAGAATAAATACGGTATTTTGAAATATGGTCAAACGGCATTCTATTTTCACAGTTGGCGTCTGTTTCTATTTCGAAATGGATCTCTGAAATCTGTTGCTCGGCATTTAATCCTCTGGCGAGTTATTTGACCGACAAAGGACACAATTATTTCTGCTTATTGATACCTGCCTTTGTTTGAGTTTGTGGTGGCCTATGACTATACATATTCATCATCACTCAGACCAGGTTCATTGCCGTTGTCGCGAGTACAACACTGCAGCTGCAGTTTGACTCAGCAAGTATTATTTAGGCATACATTAACTACGTAATTGATTCTTAAATCTTTTGGAGACATTCTAGGCGAATGGTTGTGGTTGTCTGTCATGTGGAGCAAATGTGGTTTTTACTGACCGAATTGACCGAATTTAATGATATTTATTGATATTTATAATGATAAGTTTTTCTTCTCAGCATTTTGACACAATCCTGTCGACACCCTTAGGGAGAAATACAGTACGCCACGCTCGGAAACCAAGCTTGTCCAAAGTGCACTTTTTTGACAATGTCCGAACCAGTCTGCTGCCAAGCCGTGTTTAGCGCATTTTTCATCTACGAATAGAAGGGAAAGCAGTCAATAATATATCAATAATAATATAATATCAACACAAAATTTCTGTTTGGGAAATATCCAGACGCAATAGTCTATGACGTTCAAATTCGAACTAGGATAATTTATGTCAGTACACTTAAACAAACACGAGTTTTTGAAACCGTTCAGTAAATTTATTTGTAAAAAGCCAAGAAATTTGCTATGGAGATGAAGTTTTAATGCAGCATTTAGGTAACATTGAAGTATCTATGTTTCAAATTTTATGCAACTTGGTTGATCCTTGGTTGAGATATATTGAAAGAAAAATGTGAAAGTTTTTTGAAACACCTTGTATATATTTTCAGCCGTGACAACCAAACATGATATTGGCAGCAGCATAGAATAATAAATTAACAAGATACTTATCATGACAGCTGCAAATTTTACCAATGCGACTAATATTCAAGGAGACGACTGGAAAACCAGACTTCAACAATTTTGGCGGTATCTGGCATGCTACACTCTCAGCATTTTTTTGTGTACTATTGTCATGGGCATCACTCTATTCAGCAAAAAGTACATAAACGGCGACTACAAATGGTTCATTTTAAATCAAATCATCTCCAGCTTTCTCTGTTCGTTCGGTTTGTTGTTACTTTATGCTGTTATTTATGTGTACCTTGGGTCATCTCAACTTGCGAAACTTAAGAAGAATCCTCCAGTTTGGCTAGCGGTGTTCAATGAAATTATCGTCCAGGAATTAGAATCGAAATTCGGAGCATACGCTCAATGCACGACGTTATTTGCAACTGTTTTCAACCGCTGGGTGGCATTTGCGTTTCCGATTCATTACCCTTCGATTATGAAACCTCGTCTCATATTACTGTACTGCGCTTTGTGCTATTTGCCTCTTTTGCCTATAGATGGTCGTCTTTTCGATTTTCTGTCATTTTCGAATAGTCTACAAGCATATCTTCTTGTTGGTCCTTTTGTAATACCGTGGTTTTTTTCTATCATTCTTAGCCTCTCATCGCTCGTTCTCTTTTGGAAGCACAATCGATTGACTACTAAGACATTGGATAATCATATACTTAAGGAAAACCGCAATATTCTAATCGCCCTAATAATTCAGATCGCCGTGCCGTTATTAAATCAGGTACCTGAGTACGTAATCTACATCGGTACAGCATTCAATATAATATCCTATGAAACCATCACTAGTAACTGGTTTTTCCAGATGTTGTCCAAAATCAGGAGTTTTAATAATTATTTTTCAAACACGTATCCGTGCTTGGTCATTTTGGTCACATTGCGTCCGTATCGAAAAGCGCTTATGTCGTTGTTTTCACCGGTTACAGAACACTTTAAATGCTGCGCAAAAATGAATCTAACTAACAATACAACTGTTTTGCTAAAATCAACCAAATCTGCTCCGATAGTTCGTATTCCGGTCAACATTCCCTGATTTCCCCATTGTGAATTATTGCGTTCCGCTCTCAAAGCAAGCATATTATCTCATTTGTCAGCTACACGCGTTTGGAAAGTTTCTCTTTTCAACAACAGTTCTAAAATTTATCGTAGGATTTATTTTGTGTTATTATGCTGATAATGTAACATTTGTATTATACGATGCGTAGTAGTGTTGCAATGTATTGATTTATTTGTTTGCTCAACCCGATACCATGCGATGACAACTGAGCACGAATATGAGGATATGAACTTATGTATGACATAATAATGACACATCACAGGGGTACACGGATGAGCCGGGTCGGAGGCAACCAAGATTGGTGTCTGATACCGCCCGAAGTACATAGGAGGAAGGTGGAGAACAGAAGAAACCCAGTAATTACTCACGATTGCTCTAATTGTGTGAATGTGTGTAAGGTCAAGTTGGTCGATAAATTAGATTTTACAGTGGGAACAGGATATATTATAGAAATCTATTTTAAATCTGTCAGGTAACGGTGCAATTGAATTCAGTTCTCGTTAGGTATTAGATTGTCCAAATAGGTTCGAAATTGTTTCAGCTGGTTAATCTGGGGTTGACTGGGGGTTGGCGATAGCCCTGTAACAGACCATGGTCGCCAGCCTCGGCCGCACTGAATATGGTAAAACTTTTCTTGGTTGCTCTATAATTGCTGCGGATATTCATTCAAAAATATTGACGGTAAAGATCAAAAACGTATTATTGATATTACGGACGTAGTTCGTGAAATAGCAGTGAATACTAATAAGACGTCTGGAGATATTTTGCGGCAGTGGGCGGCGGGCGTCACGCGGGGGAAGACAAAGTAGCTCGACCTTCACCTTTCTTGCAAACATGAAGTGCACGTGATCAAACATGGGACTTCGACCTTAATTTATTCAATCAATTCTGTGCAAGGCCTTAGTAACTTCATAAAGCAGACAGCAGTAAATTATGACGAATATCACGAAATATCACGAAACAACAAAAGAAAAGAACAATCAAGCAAGATTGTCATTAAAGAATCTTTTCCTGAAGTTCACTGTAATGACGAGCTTGCAACCGTCACATTCGTAGAAGATATTACACCGTTATTTCATCCGAATCTAAAAGCTCAACAGTTCACCATGGTGTTGACTATATTTCTATCAATAACTATTGTATTTTTAGAAGCGCTCGGTAAGGTCGAGTTTTGCTACTAAAATTTTTGGATAGATTAGATTTGGATTTGAATTTGGATAGGTAGAGGTGTAACGATTCCCGAAATAACGATTCCGTCGAATCCGATTCCGATTCCTAAAATAACGATTCTGGAATCGGAATCGGAATCGGGTGGAGCCCAATTACCCGGGTTTAACGATTCCGGAATCGGAATCGTTACACCTCTAATTACAAGGCAGTCGCATACAGTCACCAAAATTGATCATGTTTTGATTGGTTTTTTGATGAAAAATTTATATCTTTCAGCTTCGAGTTCCAATTTGAATCTTTGGTCTTCGCTTAACAGATCTGATCCATAATCTGTGACTGCGATGAATCTATTCTAATAGGCGATCCGGTGATCCGGGAACGATCCGGGAGATCGAAAAATTAGCAGGTGATCTAACTACTAGTGACCGCTAGTGGGTGATCAAAAAAAATGTGCGAGCCGCCGTACTATTAGAATAAATAGGGAAGATGAGAATGTCATCAAGCCGTCTGTAGAGTACCACATTAGAAGAAGCTACGTCAACGCAACACCAATTACTGGCATAGTTTTGTAAGCAGCAAAATATAGTGGTACATACCTTAGTTTGCGATAGTTTTCGATGGTGTCAGCGATCTCGCGCCAATCCAAACGGCTCTCCTTTTTGTCTGATAGTAATTCGGGATACAAAAAGTCATAGAAATTTGCTGGCTGAAAAATAAGTGTGTACTCGTTGAACGATTTGGACTTGGGCACCATCTCAACTTTAACTTAAACTTTAATCGATGAGTCGCATTATAGGCTCAGACAAGCACCTTCTTTCTCTTTTTTAGCGATTTAATTTTCTTTCTTATAATTAACATTGAAATGATAACTAACCCGTTTTACGGAATTGAGTTTCATTCTGAAATGTCCTTCTGCTGCAGGACGAATGATCCAGCCTCTTTTTACAAGTAACTGGCCACTGTCGTCATCATATGAATTTCCGAGCATGGGTTGCACAAATAATGCGACGAGCAGGAAAGCTTTCTTTAGAAACATGCTTCCCATATCTGTGTCTTCAAGGAAAAGTAAATGGTCTCATACAGGCCCGTGCCATCGTGGGAGCCATTGGAGCCATGGCTCCAGGGCGCCGTGCAACGCGTAGTACAAAAGGGGGCGCCAAAGGGGCACCGAATTCGCTCAAAGGGGGCGCCAAAGGGCGCCGAGGGGCGCCGTGGCTCCAGGGCTCCAGGACCCCATGGCACGGGCCTGGTCTCATAAACGATGAAGAAACACACTCTTTGCGAGAGAATCAAAGTAAAGAACGTTTATGAGCAATGAAGCAGTTGGAAAGCAAAGTAAGAGGTAGGCGAACTTAAGAAGGACGCAGATTACTATTGATTCTCACGTGGGGAGAGTGAGCTTTAATTACAGTTACTAATGAGAACTTGCACCAACCAAATTGACTTAGTCAGCGTCAGCAAGTGCTGTATTATAATTGAAGGTAACAAAGCTAAAGCTTCGGGCCCGGATTCTACGTAGTTTCAACGTAGTACTCGTACTTCAAATCTTTCCAATGACACCAGGAATTAAGCGACGTCTCTTTACGATCCAATGTTGGCAAATTGCGACAACTGGACTGGACAAAAAAAGTGAGTGACGTCTGAGTTAGCAATGAGTTGATATTGAAGTTCTTTCTTATTGCTTGGCTACGCTTGTATGTTTTACTCAACATCTAAGACATTTGTAGAACATGGAGTGCAGAAGTAGTGACCAAGCACTAGAGTCAGTGATAGAGTTTATAAAAGGAAACCGTGCCTCAACAATATTTACCGACATGTACGAATATGAAGAACGCTTTATGTAGGCTTTAGACATACTAACTCTAGGCATTGAACTTTGCTTAAAGTGGGTCCGAGGTCAAATAGAAAGACAGGCTAATTATAAGCAATTGACGTTGTAGATTATGGTGGTGGTGGATTGTTACAGAGGGAGCCTGTATATCCATCATAACAATGGCATCGCGCATGACATACTCCATTTTCAATATATTGTTCGCATTGGCCGTGTCCCGACAAATCGCAAGGTGAATTCGCACATTCGTCTACTAAAAAATGTAATCCATTGTCAATCATTTGCAAAAAGTAGCGTTCACTTACACTGAATACACATGTTCGAGCTCTGTATCCAACATGCATCGGGGCAGTGGCATAACGGTGTCTGATTAACAGTTATACTGCAGTTGAAATTGCCGCAAACGCCAGCGCAAGGGGAATAGTTGCTGCAGAAGGGTCCAGTCCACTGTGGCGCACATTGACAGTGCGGGTTAGTACAAGTCCTATTGTCATAAACACAAACTCCATGTGCGCCGCAAACAGATTCTAATCCACGACAAGGATTAGCTGAAATAATATACTGTATACAGTGCCGCATCATAGTTGAGGCACAAGAAGCACATGACTCGGGCCCCCTATCCAGCGTAGTACTAGAGGGAACCCAAGGGTTCGATGTGCGTCGGGTCTAGCTTGGCGGTGCCTCGGGCCCCCAAAATCCATGATGCGGTCTTGACTGTATATAATGAGACAAAAATCAATCATATTCAAACTCACTTCAGTGTTAATTCTGACGTCTGATATATGGTATCTTACTCTGACGGTCGGAGTCAGGTCAGATACAATATTTTGGGTCAGAATAAACACGGACTCACGGTCAATGTCGCATGCAGATGGGGTGGTTGTCAGTCTGGTTGTTGATGATGGCATTGAAGTGGCTGTACTGCTTTGCGCTGTACTGGTGTACGATTCGCAGATGAAACAATTCTCGGTGCCACAATGGGACGTTCTCCACTTTCCAGTAGTTCGTGCTTGCGAGGAGACGCATTGGACGTTCAGGTCCGGCTGGCCTAACAACTATTGAAACAGTGTGACTATTGCGCTTACCGTAATTGCTGACGATGCCTAAATCACGGCAAAAATATAAAGCATACCTGGGCCCCAATTGCTATATTGGAATGGTTTTTCGTCTGACCACGTAAACTGTCCATTTTGGTCAAAGTCAGTTGCGCCAACCCACAACTGGTCGCATGAAGAGATCGATGGTGTGTCAACGACGATTGCTAGATATATTGAATACTGTGTCTGCTTCGAATTAATGACAATGACGGTTAGATTCCATTTGATTGCAGACGAGCATTTGCCCAATAAATTTGATATCATTCTGTCATTTGTTTCCTAAGCTTACAAAAATCCACTCGCAAAGTTACGCTTGCCATGGCAAGCAGGAGCCGATCAAACAAACCCTTGAAGTGACTTTTGCCCACAATGAATAATTAAGATACGGGTTACCAATTCCAGTAATTTTTGCATTAAAATACCGAATACCGATTTTAATCGATATTATCCATGCGACACTGATGAAATGAAACTTAAAGATGCCGAATACCCCCTCCAGAACCTCTGGTCACAGGTATGGCCCTAGTTCTGACCTAATCACCCTCACCATTAAGGTTAGCATTTTCGTAGGCTGATCCAATGGAAGTGAGGTGACCATTTGTGGCGGCTGTCGTGCAGTAATGCTCAGCTTCGAACCAAATTTTCTTCGTCACAGAGATAAAGTAGCATTTATTAGGATCGATAGGCGATTGACGCCAGCCATTCAAACACGCCAAAGAAGGAGAAATAATTATCGATAAAATGGATAGGAAGAAACAAACGTCGCTCTTCATTACGGCTGTCGAATTGTGCACTACTACAACTAACGCATCTGCGCACGTAAATTCAGATCCGCACAGCAAGGCATTTAACGTGACGTCAAAGCTTTTTCTGCCCAAGAAATTGTCTAACCTGCTACATGTTGACGATAAGAGTTTAATGGCAACTCATTTGGTGTGCTGAGTTTCACTAACTTACGTCGTTTATAACCAGACATGTGCACAGGGGGTATGGGGGTATACCCTCATGGGGTCTCATACCTCCGGGCACTTTTGAGTTGGGGGCATGACAAAAATTGTAATGATAAGGGGGAGTACAGTCCCATCTAATTCTGGATCCTGGACTGACCCATCTACAAATGGGTCGTATTGACCACGAAAGCCAGCATGTGATTAGCATTAAATGTTGTCTTACCAGATTAAGGTGACTTTCACTGCAACAAACTGCAATGAGCAAAGTGTAGGCATCTGCAAATCTCATGGCTCGGTCGCCCAGGCCAGTAAGTAAATAAATAGTGGCGTAAGGAGAGTATGCTTTAACTCCTCTGCGCCACGTGTGTCGCTTCGAGCTCATACGACGTCTGAAAAGGAGAGAGAGAGAATGTTTTCGCACTGTTTGGAGTTGTGGAGTTCGTCAAAGTGCTGTACGACAGTCGCCCTAGGTATTGGAGGGATCATCCTCATCGGAGTCGCAATCAAGAAACTGTTTCCTGTTAGTCAAGCTCATCAAGGAAGTATAATAACGACGAATTGGAAGAAAGATGTCGTCTATTTGTATCAATTTCCTCGTAGTCCCTACTTGCCGAACATGTCACCATTCTGCTTGAAGTTGGAGACCTTCCTGCGACATGCGAAGATTCAGTATGAAGTAAGTTTCAAGATTAAGTTGCATATGGAATTCAAACTATCTGCAAGGACATACATACAGCAACATAACTGGCGCTTTAAAAAAGCAATGGTTATATGCACTTGTAACGCATTTGCGACGGGTTAGCAGGTTGCAAGTGCAGCACAACCTTTGAATTTAATTTTCTGACTCAGCTTCGAACTTACCGAAGTAGGTAGAGAACGTCAGTGCCCTTTTGATTCCAATGATGGCATAGGCCTGGAAGGGATCGATCCCGAGTTGACAGAGTGGATCTCGCACCACTTTTAGCTTTAAGGCCTGGACGTCCCCGTCTCTGTCTCTTCCTGCCAGTTGCAAAAACCAACTAATTTGTATAACATTTACAACTAGTTGCCTAGGTGGTTGGTTCCATGAAAAATTGGTCCAAAGAGAACAAGTTGCCATTCATCGAGCTCAACGGCGTGCAGTACCACGACTCTGACTTCGTCATGCGAATTTTGACGGACTACTTCAAACTCGACCATCTTGACGCCGACTTGACAGATGAGCAAAGAGGAATGGCTCGGGCGATTTTCAAAATGACAGAACAGAGCTTATGCGAGTAGGTATAGCAGCACCCGAAAATAATAAACCCTTGTTAATGAAAAAACCGAAAGCAAACATCCCTTATAAAAGAGAAACTCGGATATAACGTTATTTTTGGCTTGTGACGCTGACAATCTCACAAAAATGTTGCCATTTGAGCTTAATATACCCTAACTTTCGCCTTCGAGAGTAATAGTATTGCTTCCCATGCTCTAAACCTTTAAAGAACTGCTGGCAGCTCCAAAAACGAGGATCAAACTTATCATTTTCTCACTGGACTGACAAAACGAACTATCTTACCCTTAGAAAAGTACAAAACTTAGAACCCAGATATCAGATAACTTACCGATTCTCTTATGTCAGGGATCGACCTTAGGGCATTCAGTACCATGCATACATGCATTGCACCAAACAAAGCAATTCAATATTCTTAGCATTCTGAGCAGCAACAACGTAGAGCTCCATGTATGAGGCAAGAAAGCTTAAAAATGTTTGACCTTTCAGAATAATGATATACAATCGCTTTTTGGAAAACATAGACGGATTCTTTAAAGGAACGGGATTCAAGACGAACTTCGTGCAACGCGCATTAGTGGGAATGTACATGACCAGACAGGTTGGTTTGCTAATTGAGCGCCTCATAATTTCGTCACGCTCTTGAGGGAGAGTTGCGAAGGGCCTCTGATGCATGCTTGACGCTATGACGTCAGGGGTTAGGCTTAACCATAGGAGAGGGATGGGCACCCTCATACCCCCACGCGTCTTATGTGTTGCTACGTAAAAACCAGAGGTGGGCACCGATCGGCGCTTAGGGGGGGGGATGTGACGCGTTTGTGACGTCACGTTAAACTATCTAACGTACGTTTTGTTTAACGTGACGTCACAAACGCGTCACATCCCCCACCAGCCCCACGTCTGGTAAAAACCATTCCAAGTTCTACATTCAAATTTGCCGCGTCTGCAGCGAGGCATTCGTTTATTGATTTCTTATCTAACGCATAGCGCGTTTGGTTCTCTGCCAAATATTCTTGATGCGGACAGTAAGTGCCCGTCATTTAGTGCCGGTTAGGTGTCGGTCAGGTAGCTCAGTCGGTAGAGCACTCGCAGCTGATGCGAAGGGGCGTGGGTTCAAGTCCCACTTTGCTTTGCCTACTTTTTCCTCTTCGCTCAATTACGTTGCTCAAATTAAGATTCGCGCACGAGCTGACGGTGCTGGAATTGGTCGACACACCCGAGAGGAAATCTATTCGATCGCCAAGGCGGACGTTGAAGCGCTCTCTCGACTGCTCGGCGACAAAGACTTTTTCTTTGGGAACAAGCCGCATATCGTCGACATTATCGTTTGGAGTGTTCTGTGCGAAAGCTACTTCATGCCCTTCGACAATATGATCAAGGACTATATCGTCACACAGTTCACCAACCTCGATGCTTACATCAAACGGATGAAGGAGCATTTCTGGCAAGACTGGGATCAAGTTATCTTGAAGAAACTGATAAAAATGCAGTAATTATTGATTATTGATAACCTACATCTCGGATAATAGACTATGATTTGTTCCCTTGATCGATTATTTAGTGCGAAACTAGTTGGATAATATTAGTACAGGAAAATCGACAAAATATTTTCGAAAACTGAAATTATTGTTATTCGACTTGGTCAAGTTATCTGCAAAGTGAAAATATTTGTCACTAATCTCGTTCCGTTTCAAAATTTGAGATCTTTGCCCTTTTAGTCTACTATTGAGCCCCGAATTATCATCTGTCGTTTCATTGATGACATCTACCTTCATCAGCAGAGGGCGTGCATTCAATAATAAAGAGATATCGGCCAAAATGCAAGCCCAGTTATGCATAATTTATATTTCTGAAGCATTCCGAAGAATAGTATTTTGCACCATTGGCTTTCACTTCTTTCTCAACAATATCGCAAAAATACTCTAAACTAGTTCGGACTCTGGGACATCAAAAGATTGCACAAAGGTCGATTTCGATTCAGTGAAATACAGCAAAATCTATACCATCAAATATCTGTAACTCTTCAAAAGCATCTGCGGCTTTTTGATTCAATAGAGCGCTAGATTTTGCATCTGTAGCTAATATTTGCTATTCCTTGTTGTCATGAATCCCGTATGACCCCAGATATCCGGGAGCCATCCTGGATCGCGCCTGCACCAGGTTCTTGCACTGATCCGGGCTGCACTTCTCCGAGTTTTACTTTATTTGAGACGTTTTGTCTCAAGTATGAACACGGTAATTATCTTTCCGTCTATGAAAAGCCATCTCTTATTCATGAGATACGTCTTTGTTGATGAGAATTGACGGCTACAATGAATTGACAGATGAAAACTCTGCTCACTATAATACACTATAAAGGATAAGATCTCAAATTTTATGACATTTGTCGTAAGAGTCAATATCAAACAATGTTTACCAAAGATCTAGTCTTTGCTTGTTTCATGTTCATTACGATGATTGTGAACTGTTTTTTGCTCTACGTTCTCTTGAAAAGAAGAAAGACCGACTTTAGCTCATCGTTCTACATAATTTTTATTTCCACTTGTATCGCCGACACTTTGAATTGCCTTCACAGACTGCTACTTGAGCTGTTACCAACTTTGTTCTTTGCAAATTTTTGGGTGACAGCATCTCACAATTTGGTTCGATTTATACAAGAATATTATGAAAGAAGTGCACTTTTAAATCTTTTTTCGTTTCAGCCAGTAGCAACTTTCACCATGGCAGTGGAGTGGTACATCAACTTCGTACAGATTTTCGGGGTTATCGCAATTTCGGTCAACCGATTTACAGCTATTGGAATGCCGACGTAGTACAGACAAGTGAGTCTGAAGTTTGTACAGTCGATCTCACCAAAACGAGGGCTGCACCCTACTGCTAAACACGGCTCCCCAGCGGTATCAAAACAGCGAAATTGTTTAGGGACCAAAATGCTCCGTGCGTAGTACGCGAAAATTAAAAAGTCCTACAGAGCAAATGTAGTGCGCGAAAAGCTCTATATCTTAAGCTAGGCGGATTTTGAACTCGCTCGGGAGTCGAAAAAGCAAAAATGTAAAATTTGGTTTCCATAGTAAATCGTATTCACAGTTTGCCTGGACACTCAGGTTGTGTGAAATGAAAACAAATATACAGAAATATAGCCCGTAAAAGGTTCTGTGGGGTAACGCAGGGTGATTTTGAACTCGTTCGGGAGTCGAAAAAGCAAAAATGAAAAATATTTGTTGGCTGAGTCATTGGAGTTTCAACACGCAGCAGTACAAATCCTGTGTTGCCGTGTAAAAGCGTGTAGCAAAAAGTCAATAATTTGCAAGGTCCGCAAAAGCAATGCTCGCCAATATGAATAAACGATTTGGAATGGTTTTGTCTGCAGAAGATTTCTTCCATTCGCGTGCATACTGTAATGTATCCATTCCAAAACGTTTCACAACCTCATTCTCAATGATGCGTTTGGGCTTACGTATATACAATACACACAGTTCTGAGCTGGGTGTAGTTTACTCTGTAATCGTAGGATTGAGTTACTTCAAGCTTTCTTAAGCTGTTTATTCCCACCGTGTCGTGGGGTTAGCTTTTTCGGGTTTTCCGACCCTCATAATGCGACACGTGCTCCTCGGTCGGCTGTCGCATGCCTGACACGGGGACGACGCTGCTGGGGGGTCGAACCCCCGACCTTGCGGCTGCGAGCCGAGGCTCTTTAAACCACTCGGCCACAGCGCCGTCATTGAGTTACTTCAAGCTAAAATGCCTTATTCTTTCAGTGGTGGTCATCAAATATTCTACTAGGAGTAATTCTGTGTGTGCAATGGTTGTTGCCTACTCTTTGGGCGATTCCTGTGGTATTTTCTTGTTGCGGAAGCTTCTATTGGAAGCGCGATACCAGCTATCCGGTCTTTGAAAAACAGAAGGTTTGTTATAGTTGCTTGAGAAAGTTCTAAAACAATGCTCCATATTCTTTAAAATCTATTGCTTATGATGACGTGATCAATACTGAGTGGCTCGGCAAAACACTACTAACTTTGAACA
>JAQGAX010000245.1:0-19749 GCA_034698105.1 Plectus exinocaudatus | reverse complement strand
TGTTCCTTTACGTTTTCATTTTTGCCTTTGCAGCGAATGCGGTTTTCGTAGCCTAGAAGTTGACGCTCTGACGAGAGTGACAATGCTGACCTTTCAATTATCGTTTTTATACGGCGGCATTCGACAGCACAGTCAGATGGTTGAACGCTTTAAAGCTCACAACGCATTAGTCCTATACAAAGGCATCAAAGAGGCCATGGTGAGAGAAGCTGTTTAGTGGACTGTTCATTCGAGCCGCTTTCGTTGGCGTTGCAGAGACGGCAAATCGACTTCACGTTAGTGATGTTTATGAAAAACGGCTTATTGTTCGGATGCAAGGTGGCTACATTGGTGGGATTGTCTTTGTACGTCATGTTCGCGGTATAGTTTGATGTTATTAATCGTTCTCTGATTTCAGTGGTGCTGTAAGCATGGCTTCTGTGTACAGAGACAAATTCGCTGTCTACTACGTTCCCTTAAGCGCAGGTAGAGGAACGCAAGCGTGCGATATAGTTGAACATGCTGTCTTGCAGGATTGGCTGGCAGTTTGTACACTGTTTCCAGAGGCCCGAGAACGATGTTGGTGGCCGGCTGCTTCGCCGCGTGTTTGTCGTACGTATGACGAGTCTCCAAGCCAGATTTATTTCGTTTGTTGCAGAACTGTTTTTATCGGCGTTCCGCTCTTTCTGATTAGCTGGCATCGGGGAATGTCACTGGATGCTATATATAAGCAGAGCCGTGAGGAGTACTTTGATTACTATAGGTTTGCACTTTTTTATCAGCCTTACACACTGTTGACATGAAATCGACTTTTCTAGGGAGTACAGCGCTTACGCCGCGCGCATTCATTCTGTTATGGAAGAGCACGATTTGTGGTTTCAGTATCAAGCCGAGCGAATCCTCCGAGAAAAGGAAGAAACTGCCAAGCGGGAGGACCCCACTCATAATACTGCTCAAGCCATTAGTGAAGACGTTTAGGTGCTACTGCCGTCTTGTATTTAATGCACTATCCTAGTAACGAAGCAGCCGGCTTTAGACAACTGAATAGTTAATGGCGTGCCTAGCTTGTTATTAGCAATAAATTAATCTCAAGTTATAGAATACTCGGCACAATTTGCCTTTAGTTGCAGTCGCATTATTGAGTCGTGCACATTGCGTGACAATGCTTTGTATATGCGAAAGATTGATGAGATTGCCCATATTTATTTCGGGAACTCAATGCCGTACAAGAAAACAATCTGAAAATGATTCAGTAGCACCATAGACGTTTTGGACACGGCTAGAAGAGTGAAAGGGGAAGGGACGAAACAGATAGCCTCCAACGAATCTTTGTGTACGAGCTCTGATCGGATTAGCATGAGAAGGTGACACAGGACCGACTGGACGGAAGAGACTGTGACCGACTAGACTCGCACCAAGTTGTGACATCTGTAAAGCTAGTTTCAACATTCAGCGGCATCACAAATCAACCAATTGAGATTATCGATCAGAACTGTTGTGAACAAATACAAGTCAGCAAGTCACCAAATAAAATACAATATGGCACGCGCGCATTGTTGCCGATGCGTCGTCGATTCACGGGCTTGTTGACGCCCCGCTCTGACTGCCGTTGCATAAGTGAAGGCTGGCCCAACCACAGACTTCGTCCAATGCGGCAACCCATGAACGAGAGAATGCAGCTTTCGCCGTTATTGCGCGAGATGTCAGAGCGTCGTGACAAGCAGCATGTCGTCGCCCGTGGTTGTGACGGGCTGTGCCGACTGGTTGCCGTGCAGGTCGTAGTCGGACGAGTAATCGTCTTCGGTGCGCGGCTTGAGCAGCGCTTGCTGCGAGTATTGGTTGAAGTCGCGCACTTCCGACGCGTCCATACCTGAAGACAGTCGCATTGCTCCTGTAAATCGAGAAGCCGGCGCCGCTTACCCATGTGCTCCATATACCGTGGCGATGACATGATGATGTCATGTGCGGCGTGAGCAATCTGGTTCGGATTCAGATTGTAAGTCTCGGCAATCTCCCTCTGCGCCGCCGCGACTACCGCCGGGTCGATGTACCTGCCCAGCCCTTCGCTTTCCAGCACCTGCAATTCGTCTAGGTAACTGTGGCAATTAAATAAATTTGTTGCGAGCTACCTGGCCGATAAGTTGATCAGCCATGTTATGCTGATCGTGGTCAAGGCGTGATTGATGCATCGACGGGTAGCCGTCGGCGGGCGCGAGCACGGGACGAGGCGAGAATGGCAGTCGCACTGATTGTCCCATTGGTGCCGGACGGTACGTCTGCCCCTCGAGGGCTTCGGCAATCAGACCGTAGCCATCTGTAACACATGTTCAGTGGTCATTGGCAGTTCATCGCGAAGCTAATCTGACCTATGCGGTAGGCGGGCGAAAGACCTGGAGGGGACGAATGTGGCAAGGAGTCGGGCTGGAGACCGGCGATGATCATAGCCTGAGACTGCGCCAGCATGATTGGCACGCTGATCTTGGGCAGTTGGCGGCGGACCGGCGGTGGCGGTTGACCACCGCCAAACGGCAGTTTTCTTCGCAGAAACAGATCGCGTATGCTTCTTCTGCGACCTGCAAACATGCGCTACTTGACGCAACGCTCAAGCAAGCAGCTGATTGACCTTGCGTGCCCGAGGATTGTCGTCGAACCTCAGACGGGCTGCCATCCGCTCGCCTTTCAGGGTACCAATCATCCTCTTCCTCCGTCGGTAGACTGAAACAATGGTCATGTCACCTCCCTCGGGAAATTATGAACGGTGGTATGAGTCTCGTGACAACGATATGGCAATGAAACGAGTAAGCAACAGGACGAAACTAAAGAGCGCAGACGCACTTGCGATTGGCGAAAATCCGCCGTCGGCTGACCATGTCAACGCCGGACCGTACACCCGTGTCGCGCACCATTTCGCCACCGCCGATGCGGTGATGGCTGTTCGACAAGATCAGGGGACCAATCTCCTCGCCGTCTTCGTCGTACGGCGTCCTGTGCAGAGTCGGCGGCACCGACGGCAGACGGCGGCCGCCGTTTGGTAATTGATTCATCTGCTCTGCAACGCAGCCCGTCGTTAGTGCTCTAAGCGACCGTTCGCGCTTCAAGGTTGCACGTACCTAGCGGGTCCATATAAGGTAGATTGAGCGAGTTGGTCGATGACATGTTTACATGGTTCTGCTGGGCGGCCAGCGACAGCAAGTCGTTGCCGAGCGAATGTGTCGGCGACACTTGTGGATGGTTTGCGTGCACACCTGAAGGAAAATTCCTCTCTGAGAGGAGTAGGATAGAGCAGAATAGTAGAGGATACCAAACGGAACGGGCAACAGTCGAGTGGTGGGCACGTGGTTGTCGTAGGCGGCGGCTGACTGGCGTCGATCAGAAGGCGGATATGCGGCGCCACGACTTCCTTGCATCTGGTTCAACTGGTGGTCGCGCGAAGGGGAGCGGGGCGTCAGGGCGTTGACGAGATTATTGAACAGGGAATGCGTACGCTGAAACGAAAGCGCGGATAGTGAAGAGCGCTTGGGTCGATCGAGAAATACTACACGTTGATCGGAAAGGGACTGTCAATGGGTGTGACTATTGCGCGCTGCCCGAGGGGCAAGGGAACACACGCCGACAGGGGGAACAGCGGCACAGCAGCTAATCACCAGAAGACAGCAGTGGCACAGCAACGGTGTTCAGAACCGTCACGGACGCAATTAGTGCGCACTCTTCAATTGTCAGCCGTCACCCTGAGGTGGTCGTCGTAGAGCAGCGGCCTCACCTTGGCTCGAAGAACAGAATATACAGCTACCGTATGGTATGAACGCGCGGCCGGCTCAGCAGAGCGTGAACGCGGCCAACCCCTGCCAGCTTCGCTGCAAGAGCACGCATTCACCCTAACGCGAGCAAGGAACACCAAACGTCTGCCCGCATCGGAAAGGGGCTATCCGATAGACACGGCGCCAAGATCCATGCAGACGCTGGCGGACGCCCGCTTCGCTCGTTGCCAACGTTTTAGCGACGGCCGACCGAAACCCGATCGGCTCAGGTAGGCTGTTAATCGCACCGAGTGCCGAGGTGCCGGCCAGCGGATGGAGGAAACGACCGACCGAGCAAATGGACCGCACATTCGATGCACACCGCTCCGCTACTTACCCGATGCTGCGGCTCCTCGAAGTCGACCGCCCAGTCCGCCTCCAAATTGCCGGAAATGGCCCGTTTCAGCTCGGGACCCAGCTCGTGTAGTGTTCGCAGTCCAGCCTGCAAGAAGAATTCTAGTTAGCCAGAGCGCTAATCAACTGTGCTGGCAGCAATATAATACGTAATAGCAATAGTCGGCGTGGCACGCGCAAGGGTCGTATCGCGTGGGGATAGCCATTGTGACACGCCCGCAGCTACTTGGTGTCGAACACGCACAAAGAAGAAACGAAACAAAACGAATGACTGGACGAGTGCGCTGAATAATTATTAGCGAGGCGCCAGTGCGTTTCCCCGCCCATACGGGGCTTGGTCACATTCGACCGCCGTGGCGACCGGGCGGATCCCGCGCCGATGGGCCGTTTTGACGCTCCGAATTCAATTTCCACCTAATCGACTATGCACATGCGTCGTTCGCCGCCACCCAACGACCACTAATCGAAAGACGTGCAAGAATACCGACCTGTAAAGACATGGCGTGCGAAGCCTGCTGCGGTGCGATGCCCTTCGACTCGAGTTCCTTTCGCTTTTTGAACCGCCGGAAGTAGTCCTGGATCAAGAAGGTCGCGTAGAACTTGCCGACGGTCACGTCGTCGTCGCCTACAACCCAGAGTATGCTATTGCTATCTGTATGGCTGCTGCTGGAGATTTGCGGGGCGAGCACTTACGTCCAGCGGGCGGAACTACTTCGTCGAGCATCTTAAGCGGCGTCCGCTTCCAAATGCGTCGAATGGCAGAGCGCAGCTGCTCGTTTGCGTCGTCGATATTTCCTAGAAGAAACACGATCGTTGCAGCGCCAACCACTCAGAGCAGTTCTGGACATATCACTCGCCCACCTTCGGTATAGATCTTCAAGTTGGTACGCACTAGTGCGAACAGCGTGGCGTTGAAGCAGACTGTGCCGTCCGAATTCAGAGGCATGTTCATGGAGACAAGGCGCTGAAATGATTGAAATCAGTTGCAATATGATTGAAATGGCGAATTGACCTTGCATGCAAGTCGATGAGGGCAGAGCTTGCCAAATCCGAGTGGGGGCGAAATCTTTCTTAGCAGTGTGACGACATCCAAATGTTTGATGCGACCTTTGGCGTCCGGATCGTACTCAGACCACAGACGTACAAATTCTTCCAGATGATGCGGGCCGAGGATACTCCAATCTCTGGTCAGGTAGTCAAAGTTGTCCATGATGACGGCGACGAACAAGTTGATGACGAGAAACGAGCAGAGCATGAAGAACGAGATGAAATAGGGATAGGCGAAGTCGACACCGCAATTCGCGCCGGGACCCGATTTGAAGTCGTCCGACTGCGGGTCGCACTTGACCTGCTCGCGGTTGGCGCACGACAGCATGATCTCCTGCCATGCCTCGCCCGTCGCTGCGCTGCAAAGGGAGGAAGATAGGTGTGCTGAACAAGAAATCGATGTAGCGCTTTGGCCGATGAGGTCAGTGGTGGATGGCGAGTGACAGATCGCGACAAGGTAATCCGAGCAGACCAGCGGCAGGCATCCATTACCGACGCATCAATCGTTCGGAGCGCGCAATTAGGCCGCCGCTTCCCCAGTCGATTCCGCCACCCCACGCCCATCCCAGCGACTTCCTGCATCCTCCGCCATCTGTGCGTTTGCCATGATCATCAATGTCCAACTGACGCTCTTCGCCGTGCTCATACTCGAGGCCGAAGCGCTCGGCATCTCCATCGACCACGTCATCAAGGCGTTTCTCAACGACCGCGTTCGTTTTCCTCTGCCCAACCGTCCCCCGAACGCAAATTTGGCTCATTTAGCAAGTTGGTTCGAGTGTGACGGCAATCCTACTGAGTGGAGGGCACATGCCGACGCTCTGGATCTACGCGCACGCTATGTACAACGGACGGACGGGTCTGCTGCTGCCGTACTTGTGCCTGCGCGCGCTGCTCAACGTCGCACTGCTCATTTCAATGGCGTTCATGATCGCGTGGCACGGGAGCACGCCCAACCATTGGTCGGTCAGCTCGTTGCTGCCGACGGCGCTGACACTGTTTGTGCTAGGAGCCGTGTGCCAAACACTCGTCCTCAAGTGTCGATCGCACATATCGCGCACCGACGGTTCCGGTTTCAACTTTGCCGAGTCGGCGCGCATCATCTCGTCATCGACCAATCAGATGGACGGTACGACCACAGGGACGTCACGCTACTATACCGACGGACTCAGTTCCAATAACAGCCAGTCGCCTTCTGTCAACACAATGTGCTCACCGAAATAAAACCAGAACTGCGGCCGGGAACGTTTGAAAGTTGTTGTTCCGGTGGATGTGTGTTTCAGCATCCAAAGCCACTTTGCCAAACACCTGAAAAGCTTCGTTTATTGCTTCTGCGTTTGTATAAAGAAATTCCGTACCTGCATTCCGATCACAGCGTAGATGAAGAACAGCAAAACGATTAACAGCGCGACGTAAGGCAGGGCCTGAAAAACATCAATTTATGTCTAAATAATATTACGGTGCTCGTTTGTGACGTCAAACACGGCAAAAATGCTCGAAATTGATTGAAGCATAGGAATCACTTCATCACACAATGCAGCACTCATTTACCACAATCGATTATTTCAGCATAGGTCATGCGATGAGTTGGGCACTACGAAGTCGAGGTAGCGTTACTACGTACTCGGAGTTTACTGTATCGACAAGTGAGCATACCTGGAAGGATTTCATAAATGTCCATAAAAGTGTGCGAATGCCTTCGCCTCTGCTCAACAATTTGACGAGTCGCATGACTCGAAACAAACGGAAGAAATTGATGCTGATGATGTTAGAGCCGGGCTGAAAAAATACAACTGATGGTAGGAAATCAGTAGAAAAAGCGCGCTCATACGCTCAGCTTTCCGTAGATGATGTCAATGAAGCTGCCGAGCACGATGACAAAATCGAAGGCATTCCACTTGTCGCCAAAGTAATTCTTTGGATTCAACGCTATTATTTTGAAGAACGCTTCGAACGCGAACACGCCCGTGAAGATCAAGTTCATAATGTCGAGCACGTGCTCCATTTTTGGATTCGGAGGATGGTGCTAGAGTCGAAGACGAATGAGGTACGTTTATTTTTGTTGATAGTCATACCTTCATGGCTAGTGTGGTCGTGTTGAGCAGGATGATGATGAATATGGCGTACTCGAACACCTGTGAAGTGACGAACCACCAGACGCGGTACTGGAAGCGATTACGAGGAATGTAGCGCCGATGCGGCTTCGCTTTCAGTGCGAATTCAATGCACTTTCTCTGTAACAGCAATGTCAAACAAATTACGAAAATGGTCGGTGTCAATGGTTACTTGATTTTTGTCGAGCTCGCAGTTCTCGTATTCGCGCTCGCCCTCGTTCTGGAAGGTGACGATGACGAAACCGACGAAGATGTTCATCATGAAGAAGGCGATGACTACGATGAACGTGATGAAGAAGACAGCGACTGCCTGGCGCGCGTTGTGAACAGGACCGCGATCTTCGGCGTTTGAATTGATGGCCACGTAGAGCAGACTGCAATGAGCAAATAGTTAGCAAATGATCATGCAAAAGATCAGTAGCAGGTAGGCACTCACTCGGGCCAGCCTTCGAATGTCGACACCACAAACAGCGAGACCATGGCATCGGCGCAGTTGTCGAAATTGAAGTCATTCTTGGTCCAAACTCGATTCATTCTCTGAGGTTTTGTAGGATCTCCATCTTCGTACGCCAAATATTCGCCTCTGAAATATCATCCGTTGCAGAGTTTGATTCATTCATTTGGAAGCCGATTTACCTGCACTCCTGCTCAGTCATTTTCGACAGATCGTTACATGAAAAGAAGGTGCCCTTGAAGAGCTGGACGCCGATGATGGCAAACATGAACTGGAGCATGAAGGTGACCAGCATGATGTTACCGATGGTCTTCACAGCGACGATCACACATTGCACGACGTGCTGCAAAAGGCAGAAACTGAGCACTGTGTGCGGCCGATTCGAAGGGCGATACCTTAAGGCCTTTGGCACGGTTGATGGCGCGCAACGGTCGAAGCACTCGAAGCACACGGAGAATCTTGACCACGCTGATGGCGTCCGACTTGAGCACGAACGAGATGAGCGAGACGGCGACGACGAGAATGTCGAGTAAGTTGAAAGCGTTGCGACAGAAGCTGCCCTTATGCCACACCAGTCCGAAGACCACCACTTTCAGTGTAATCTCCACCGTAAACACCGACGTAAAGAAATAGTCGAAATAATTCAACACCTGCAATTATTTATGATCTCTTGGAATATTTACCAACAAATGCGCTACCGTATTTCTGGGCGAATTCGCTTGAAGCGGATCCTCGGCGGCGAGCATGGCGCTGGATACCAAGATGCACACGAGCACGCTGTTCGTAAAGTACGAATGGTTGACGATTTTGTTGCAAAACACGCGAAATCTACAAATAGTCGTCAAGTGAATTAATTGCTTCTCAAAATAGAATTCAGCGTGTCGTACGGATTTGTGTGCGACAAAATGAAGAGAGACGATGCCTTGGGAATGGGCTTGAGCTGCTTTTGATGCTGTATCTCGGACGTTCGCCGAGGTCTGGCAGTGGGGTGGGCTTCATTGTCGCCATCTTCTTCGAGCTCGTCTTCCATCGATAGCTTCAGGTCACTATTCCCGTGATCTTCGTTGTAGTTCTCGTCGTACTTATCGCCTTCCTCATCTCCTACACCTTCCTCTCCCTCGCCTTCAGCATCTGCAAGCGTTAAAAATAAACACCATCTCCTAATTCAAATTATATTCTCCTCAGATACCATGATCGCTTTTACCCATCTTTATTATTATATTTCAGTCTTATACTTATTATGCTAACCATCCAATTGGGTGAGATTAGACCCCAACAACGGGCGCTCGCAACCCAACTTGTATATTCATGAATAGTCCGTATTACTGCTATTTGCCATGACACACTGTATGAGCGTTTGTGCGAGAATAAACAATACAATATTGGCAAATGAACCGAACTGACCTTCGCCTTCTGCTTCTTCTTCTTTCTCAGCAGCGGTCAGCGATTCGGCGTCGGCCAAATTGTCGACGGCGATAGCCAAGAAGACGTTTAGCAGAATGTAATTGCCGCAAATGAACAGGACGATGTAGTAGAAGGACACGAGCATGCCCAAACTGCCGACACCGCCGAACGACTCAATGCCGTTGTACATGACTGTATTCCAATCCTCACCGGTCAATATCTGCCATTGATTACATTATTCATCCAGATTGCATTGCCACAGCTAACGGTCGCTTACCTGGAACACTGTGAGCAAAGCTTGGACAAACGTATCGAAATTGGCACGCGGTTTCGGCTGCATTGGGTTGAAATTGAATTTGCCACCGAACACTTGCATTCCCAGCAGAGCAAAGATGACGATGAACAGAAACAAAAGCAACAGTAAAGATGCAATTGACCGCAAAGAGTTGAGCAGTGATGCGACCAAATTTCGAAGCGAATTCCAATACCTGCCAGAGGAGAAACGTAACTAATGATCCTTTTAAAACAGAGGGCTTACTTTGTGACTTTAAAGATTCGAAGCAGTCGAGCCGACCGCAGCACGGAAACGCCGAGCGGCTTCATTAGTCGGGCATAGACAAAGGCGAATTCAAAGATGGAACTGATGACGACGAAGCAGTCGAACCGGTTGAACAGCGACACGAAGTAGTTCATGAAGCCGAGCGAGTACATCTTGATTAACATTTCAATTGTAAACAGAATGACGAAGAAGAGGTTGGCGAGCGCTGAAGCGAAATGCATCTCCGTGAGAATTAGCAACCGCCATCAATCAATTATGCATTATTACTTTGGAACTCGTCCAACCATTCCTCCTGACCATAGTGCTCAGAGGTAAGGACGAGCGTGTTCAGGAAGACGAGCACGATGACCAGCCAGTAGAAGCCCTGCGACTTCACCAGACGTCGACAGCCGCGGCGACATCGTCTGTTCCATTTGTGCAATCGTCTACTCCGCCGAGTCCACCAAGTCTGCTTCATCTCCTCCTTATTTTCTTCACCCTCTTCTTCAAGCTCATCGCCTAAACAACTGGCTCGTTCCAATATTGTAGCTCATCGATCAGAAGTACGAAGTGAGTTTTTTTGTAGATGAACGCAAAATATACCTCAGAGATGGCTCAATTTAAAATCACTCGTCTGTTGTCTCCTCTCTTGTACTATCGGAATGCAAAGCTTGGATGCAGCTGGCGTGTCATTGCGGTGAGAGGATTCAAGATGAATCATTCAACCGACCGGAAGGCGAAAAGTCAGGGGAAAAGGTTGCTGACTAGATTGCAAAGACTTCATCCCCCCCGGACGCGTGGAACGAAGGCAGCGGTGCCTGATTGTGCTACGCGTTAGATGCATGAATTGACGCAGACTGAGTGAGCCGCGTCGTTGACGACTGACGAACGGCCGTCGTGGACAATGGACGGGCCGAGTCAGCGCCGCCGTCCATCGACTGCCTAATAGCTGGAACAGAGGCCAGCAGGCAGAAAAGATTGTTGTGCCGCTTGATCGATAACGCCATTCGACAAAGCATTCGTCTAACGAGCGCTCGTCCAAGTGGAGCACAGTTGATGCTCCATTAGGCGCCATCTCTGCCCCCTAGGTCCACTCGGGTCATACCTGGCGTCAGACCGCCACCGTCATCTTCTTCCTCGTTGACGGGTTCGATGTCTTCGGCCTGCGTAATCCAGTCAAGGTAGCCTTTGAGATCCTCCTCTAGTTGTTGCTTCTCGCGGAACTTTTGGAAAAGGCCTCGAGCGCGCGCCTTTTCTCGCTCCTTGGAGAATTCACTAAAAGCTTTCGATAAGAGCCCCAGACGACTCGTCGGACTGCCTTTGCACTCACCCGCTGAGAACACCAAGCACAAGATTGAGCACGAAGAACGACCCCAATATCACCAGCGTCACGAAGTATATCCACGGCCATTCTCTTCCAATCGAGTCGTTCACCTACGACGTCAACGTCAGATATATCACCGGATGAAATACTGATCGAGCTTACCCAGTACATGACGTCAGTCCAGCCTTCAAGTGAGACGCACTGGAAGACGGTTAGCATGGCCAGGCCAAAGTTGTCGAAATTGGTGATGCC
The DNA here is from genome assembly GCA_034698105.1 of Plectus exinocaudatus. Classification (NCBI taxonomy): domain Eukaryota; kingdom Metazoa; phylum Nematoda; class Chromadorea; order Plectida; family Plectidae; genus Plectus; species Plectus exinocaudatus. The sequence continues at coordinate 8,489 of JAQGAX010000245.1, read as the reverse complement.
GTTGTTCGGACCCGGCCAGGTGGTGTTGGGCGAGCAGACCCAGTTGATGCCGAGGTTGATGACGGAGGGCGGTGGCTCGCAGTGGTAAGAAGAGCCCCCCTGAGTGCCGCACGGTGTGGGGGTCGGCTGGGCCAACTGGCCCGTGCTCGCGTCGACGCACGTCGAGTGCAGCTTGCCGCAAAACAGCTCGAGTCCGATGATCGCGTAGATGATTATGACGAACATGACCAACAAAGCGATGTGAAGCAAAGGCACCATGGCGCGTAAGATCGCGTTCAAGACCACCTGAAGACCTGCAACGAACGCCGACCGGCGCCATCAGTCGCCACTTCGTCGGGCAACTTACTTGGTACGCCGGACACGAGACGTAGCGGCCTGAGCACGCGGAACGCCCTCAACGCTTTCACGTCGAAACCCTGAATGTTCATTCTTGAAAGCACCGTACTGACGAGGCTGAAACACCGGCTCGGGTCAGCAATCGTGTCGACTTTCATTAACAGTCTTACCCAATGACAACGATGACAAAATCGAGTGAATTCCATGCGTTCCGAAGGTAAGCGCCTGGATGAAATAGAAATCCGAGCGCAATGATCTTGAGGACGCATTCGAATGTGAACACGATGATGAACAAGTACTCGATTTGTTCCTAAAACGGAGCGCATGTCGTGCGTACGGCGCTCGTGACCGCCGGTCCCCTGCGTGGCCAAACTCGTCGGCAGCGGCTAAGCGACGGCCGACCGATTCTCTCTGATATGCGATCCGCCCTGGGGGGCATGTGGGGACTGACTCGCAGGGAAGCGTGTCGCGTCGTTCTGCCCGTATCGGTCACTGGTCGAAGCATCGCTATTCAGCCGCGCCTCCCCCAAAATCGATGCTGAGTGGTGCAGCGGGTGTGGGCAATGAAAGAATGCGCCGTGTGACGGGCTGCGACAGCGGCTTTTGCTCATTTACGGACTGGCAGCTGTGGGCATCCGGCGAAACGGTGCGGGAGGTCAACGATCGATCGAATCGGCGACTTCGGCGGACGATCGAACCGGAGGCCAGTTGGCATGTTGAGCGGGCGACGGCGCGTATTTACACAAAGGCAGACGAGTAGTCGACTGTGCACTCGTATTTCGACGAGACGCAGCCGTCCGTCCCACGCACACAGATCGCACTCGACCGGAGTCTGCAGCTGTAGCTCAGCTTCGGCGCTTACCAGAGCCGCGTTGACCTGGTTCGAGTCGGCCATCGGGAAGGGCGTCTGCGTGGCCAAGGCGACGCAGTTGGCGAAGATCATGATCAGAATGAACCACTCGAACGGTCTGCAACGCCGCGCCATCGTGTCCAGCTCATCAACGTCCGTCACCGGCACCACCATCACGCTCAGCAAGCCCATGCGGTTAGAATGCTGTCCAGTGTTACGACGACGTCCGTATGAACAACGATTTGCGCCTAATGCGCGCAACACGCCCGCGCGCGCCACCGTCACCGACCCGTTCGGCCCCGCCACCCATACCTACCAGGACAACGTTCTTCGCGTCCGAATCTTGAGCAGGATACGGCTGGTACACGGCCAGGGCAATACAGTTGGCACATATCATAAGTAATATCAACCACTCGAAAGGCCTAAAATCACACTGTTAGCTACGTCTGTTCATGTCAGCTAGACACCGAGGTTCCACGGACGACAGAAGAACTGTACATGCAAACGAGCACACACGCAAGCGCACAGAAACTGAAGAAGCGATTACCTCCATTCCACTATACTTATGCACAGTTTGCGGACGGGGTTCTTGAGCGTCAAGCAGAGCAGTGAGCGTTCAGGCCGTTCGACGGTTTGCGAAGGACGCACGGGCTTGCGCTGCTGTTGGCGCTTTTTATTCGCGTCCTGTTGCGAAGTGGCCGCGACGGCCGCCTGAAAATAAGCGTATGAGGTGGGCTTTGGTCAGTCGAGCAAACTCTTCATCCCACTGCTAATGTCATCCATCGGTTGCAACTACGTGACGAACGGTCATGACACGGGAGTGCAAATCAGTCGGGCACTCTCCAACGCCGACTTCGGCAACAGGACGAACATGAGGACATGGAATCAACGAGGGTACACGCAGCAGCCCCACGACTGCACTACTTTAACGGCAACAAACGAAATAAAATAACGGTCAACTTGTCAGACTGACACACGGGCAATGAATGGCCACCAAAGAAATGAGCAAAATACCGCCCACTTGTCAACACCGCCCAGTCTACTCACCAAGTCCTGCAAGGTAAGAAGGCACATGGTTGAGACAAGCGATTGGCCGGCGCCCAGCGCTGGGCAGAGCCCGGCCAAGAACAAGCGCAAACCGTACAACTTGGCATATTTCGCTACCAACCTGCAGCGTCTGCTGCCACAGGTCCGTCCTCTGACCCTGCGCGCCGTCCGACTCCCGCAGCGAACTTTCGCGCCGCAGCTCGCCTTCGCCGTCGGTCGCACCCGCCATCGTCTTCTGGGGAGCTGCTGAAAAGCGCCGCGTTGACTGAAAGACGAGAGGCACCAACCTGACATGGACGAGTGCTGGTGGAGATCAGTATCTGCCAGCTGGCCGAGCCATTCCGGTCAGTGGACGACTGCCGGTGAGCTGAAGAAAAAACGCGAATTAGTGGTGGAAGACGCCTAATGAGTCGGCGCAGGTAAGCGCGGGCAGTGTCCGTGGCGGCTATTGAGCTATTGGGACGCGCGGCGTGAGTGAACGAGCTGCGGGCGGCGGAGGGAGCAGCGAACGTGCCTCCCCCTCGCGGTGCGCCGCGTCCATCGGCGTCTTCTGCTCTGGCGGGCTACAGCGACGCGCCGCTACTACTGCGAGCGGGCTGGGCGGCCGCGTCGGAATGACAGCGCCATTGCCCCCCGTCGGCTTGCGGCTAATGCTTCGCATACGAACGCCGCTGCACCGATCGCCTCAATTCACCGCCGCCGCGTCGCACTATCGATTCGCGAGCGTCCGTCCGTCCGTCCGTCGTTTCCTTCGCATTTCATAACACGGTTTCGCCAAATAAACCCAGCGTTGACGCTTGCCGCTTGTTAGCGGCCGTCTTGTTTCTTTGCGCCTCCGAAACGCAATCACTCGACCAGTGCCCGCCGCGGCCGCCCGCCCAGTGCGCCCCCTGAGCACCGGTCCAATCGACACCGCCGACGGTCGCGCGTTGTCCGCCGCTCGTGCGCGCCCACCTCCACCGCCCGTCAGTCTGGCTGTCCCCAACAGGCACTGCTAATCGTCGTAGATCGTCACCAACACCCTGCCGATTCGCAGTAGGCACTAAACGTCGGCGGTCCGGCCACCAGTTGGAGCCTACCACACTCGATCCGAGTGCTTTAGTTAAGAGCACACTCTGTCCACACACTCGAGCACTGAACGGAATGCGGTTTTCAGCCACTTGCCGGATCACATCATTCACGCACCAGATTAGTTCACTCACGTAGTATGCATGAGTGTGACTCGTTAATGAGTCTCTGTCAGCGGCCAATGTCATGCTAGCAGAATTAGGCTGCAAATCAAATCGCCGAGCGCCGTCAGATGTTTTTTAAAATTCTGTCATTCCGGGGAAAGCATTGGACCCTATTTATCAAGTGCACGGGATTTACTGACTGCCCCAAGTCACCCCAGCCAGTAGGCGACAGGTGCGCGCATCAATTTTGGCGCCAACCACCATATTGCAAAAAATTGGAAATCTTAGGGTAGTGCCACCATCCCTCCACGCCCTGCTCTCTCCTTCGATATCCCGAATCAGCAGTTAATTTGAGATAGTGCTGAGGGATCTGTCACAACAGTATCAAATCAGAGCTAATTACTATCACGCGCGTCACCGTGCACTTTTTCAGTTTATCCCCATGCACTTGATAAATAGAGTCCAAAAATATCAGACCATATACTTTATACAAAGATTATTTTGATCGAAAAAGCATGCGCATATCACGTGACAACTGGATCATAGCAGTCAGTCTATACAACCGTATTTTTCATTTATTAGCGAGAGCGAAGAGAGCCGGCGACTGGGTTCAGATATGTGCTTGAGGCATTGAAAGCTCAGGCGCGCTCAAAAATCTTACCGAAAAACCTTTTCCGCCCGCCCAACGTCCTTGAATCAAAGGACTAACGTTCGCCTTCTGCTTCGACATCGTCCGTCAGCCATCGACGGGGATTACAGAAGTAATGCGAACAAAAGGCTGTGGACGTTGCTGACTAGTACAGGCGACACAAGAAGTGCCACCACGACTTGTGCAACTTCTACGACCACCGCGTGCTCAAGGAAGTTCATTCTGACACCGGCGCTTAGTCCTAGGCGATGTCCGTCGTGAACTCGTTCGTCAACGTCTTCGAGTGAATCGCCATGGAACGTCTCGTCTCGCCCACTACGGCAATAAATCGCAAATATCTTCAAGCGAGATTGAGACGGTCGTCCACCTCATCCTACCCGGCGAGCTGTCAACTTTCAAACCCAACGGCGCCCACTTAAAACCACTAGCATATGAAAAACACTGGTTTAACTGGCCATACTTTGGCACCTTATTGCTGCAATGTACATGAAGCGTCGATATTTGCCCTAATAGTGCGTAACAGCTACAAGACACAATCCATCTTTTACTCGTATGACACAAACCATAGAATAGGCTTGATTCAAGCATCGTACTTTTGCCTCTATCCAGGACCCGCAGACATTAAGGAAAGACGCTTTCAGAAGCACAATACGCTATTCTATTTCATAGTCTCTTTTAAGCTGCAACGACCGATAAAATCAGATCTCCGACTGGCACGCGTGACTCACGATCACATAACAGAAACAAAATCACCCGATCATTCAACGGACGTTCCGAGGTTCAACAATATCACTCGCACACACGAAAACTCTTTGGACTCGCTGTCGTATTTCAGTCGAAGTCGCATTCACTGTTGTACTCGCCCCACTCCGGACGAGGGGCGTCTTCGGCCAGATCGACGCCCACCAGTAATCGTCCATCACTAGTCCGCTTTCGTGCAACGGTGCTTTTCGGGTCACAGATGGCCACGCGGCCATCTTCGTACAGTAGCTGGTCCGGGCGAGCACTGGACTTGCTCAGGTAGAGCTTGATGTGCTGCCGCCGTATGGCGCACTGGTTTATCACCTGCTGCACGCCGATACGCGTCACTTGCCGCGTGCCGCTCACGTTGAGCGTCCGCAATTTGTGCAGCCTGTTTCCCAGGTACGCCAGCATGTGATCGGTCACGTACCAGCAGTTGACCAGACCGATGCTTTGTAGATCTTAATCGGAGATGGAATTAATGACGGAATGCGAGCTCTGCAATGCAACGACGTACCGTGGTGCCACTGTGCAATCAATCGAATCGTGGTCGCATCGGCTACACTATTCACAAGCGACAACTTGATAAGAGAATGTTTCCGCTGGTGCATCTGCTGTCCCATCACGACCAGTCCTTCATTCAGGCACCCAATGCGCAGTTGCGTCAGCAGCAAAGTCAGTTCCGATAACGACGGGCAATATTTAGCGAGCACCTAAAAAGACCAACAGTAAAACTTAAAAAGTCGAAAATAATGTAACGGCAAAAATCGATCCAAAAATGTCTCACTTAAATGTCTCACTTAAAAAACAATTCGATTACGTTATAAAGTAGCGGGACAGGACGGATCGGTGGAATTGATAACACTGTGTTAGTTTTCCTCACAATTTAATATGTAATAATTTCCTTTCTACTGATAATTATGGATGGTTAATCTGAAGATTGGGAAAAAGGAGCAATGCGCGACCTGGAAAAGTTGAGAGCCTTTGCAGAGATCATCGTTGACGGAAGAACTGAGGCACAACGTCAGAGAGCGCAGATTCGAACACCTTCTGATTGATCGAACGATCATAGTCGACCTAAGCACGAGCACATGCAAATGAATACGAATGAGCGCCACTTACGAGAGACGATCGTCTTCGCTCTCAGTGTTGGCGACGCGCAGGCGCCGCACAGAACCGTATGCACAATCAACGGCTTGCTTTATTCGACGACTGCACAACTGCAGACGAACTCGGTCGATGACGTCCAACCGCGACTGCGAGAAAATGTTGGCGAGCAACTTAATAGGCAAATCTTGAAGCACGTGACCGACGACGGTCGGCGACTCGGGCGGTGTCGGCCACAACGCCATCGACTGCGTTGGCGAGTTGGTCGACGTAGACTGGACAGAGTCGGAGTTAGTGTGGCAGACTGAAAAGGACGCATTATTCAAGCCGAAACAAGCGAGGCTGCGTACGCGATGAACAGGACGGCACGGACAACGAACTGCCAGGCATCTGAGAGTAGTCGGGGCTTGTGCTGCCTTCTGCCAGTCGTGACCGCTTCATCGCCGGCTCGAATAAGGCAACCTCCGCCATCGTGCTGCGCGCCCGGACGATTCGGCGCTGAAATTTATTCAAATCGTCAACGACTGCAACAGAGACAAAAGTCGCGCGCGAATTGAGCGCCCTAATTCCGCCAGACGATAACGACACCAATTAGCAACAATGTGATCACGAAGTCGATTTAAAAGATCAGGCTAGTCGAAAAGACCGAAGCCCATATCCTCTTCTTCTTCCTCGGGTTCTTCCTTCTTCTTTTTGTCCTCCTTCGCAGCGGCGGCGGGGGCAGCGGCAGCCGGGGCGGCGGCGGCAACGGGCGCAGCAGCGGCGGCTCCCGCAACGACGGCGACCAGCTTGTCAGAGCCCGCAGCGATCAGCTCCTAACACAAGAACATCGTGTAATGGTAAACTCCTGGTATACGAATCGAATCAATGATATCAGCTCCACAAAGTTTGAATACTCAATATTTGAGGCTTCTCATAAAGCTTTTGGGCTCAGCTGTAAAAATTATCAACAATTCTAATTAACTTAGAAATGATTGAAGACGCGTTAAGCGGCAGTTACAATGCGGACACAAGACACAAGACACAAAGACACACAAAAGATACTGTTTGTGTCCTGTGTCTTGTGTCTTGTGTCCGCATTGTAACTGCCGCTTTATACTGGTATCTTTATTGATAACTAGCAAAGTCACTGAGGAAATGGTGATAACTGAATTGTTCAGCAGTAAGGCAGTGTGCAAAGTAAGTGCTTGGCAGTTCGCAAAAGTGTTCAATGGACAATAAAGACATTGAATGTCTTTGCTGTTATGCTTTACATGCTTTAAACACTTGGTCATTTTTATGAGCTTAAAAAATGTTCGCTCTCATTAGAGTGGAATTAAATTATGGGTTTTTTTTTAAATTAACAAAGATGAATGCTCTCCCTACCGATACTTTTTTATCAGACCGTTATTATATAGTTCAGCAACTTTTGACTGATTTGATGGTTGACTGTCGAGCTATCATACACTAACCAACAGCAGTAACAGCAAATTAATTGGGCTTGTAGAACACAAATCGATAAAAATTACTTACGGCGATGGACTTGCCCTTGAGCTTCTCGACAACCATCTTGGCCTTGGTCGCATCGACGTCGACGCCGACGGAGCCGAGGATGCTCTCAATGTTGGCGACGGTAGGATGTTCATTGCCGCCCAGCGCGGCCAGCAGATACGCAGCAACGTAACGCATCTTCCCGACTTAGATCGACTCGATCGAACTCTCCTCAACCAAACACCTAAAAATTAGCAAGACTAAATATGAGTCGCTCTGCCATGGTAGCTGATTGTATCATTTAATTCACAAATTTAAAGGCGATCGCTAACAATAGCAAGCTAAAAAAAATCAACGGGTATATCGTCACAATGCAGGCCTAGCTATTTGGGTCTCTGAATTAGGCCTACAGTCAAAATGGCAGTCATAGATAAAATGTTGGCCTAGCCTATTAAGACTACTTAGATTGTAATCACGAAACTAAAATATTTATCAAAACTTTGGTCGGGCAGTTGGGCCGGGTTCATTTTTTCTTTTCTGTTCGCGGCGCACACATCTTTCCATCGCACCCCTCAACGACCACTAAACAACTTGCAATTACAGTAACCCTCGTCGAAAGTTGATGAAATCATTTCTTAAAACATTGGGAACATGCAAATCGCTTTGGGATTTGAGATTTAACGTTGAGTTCCTCGTCTTTGGCTATAGGCCAAACCGAGTGCTTTTCGTTCAGCTTTGAGGTTGGCCGACGAAGAAAATTTTCTAATTTGAGACAGATTTTCGATCTAAGTTAGACTGGCGCGCAATGAACGCGCTTTTGTTGCGATCAGCTTTAAACTTTCGAACGCCACTATGTTTTCTGCCGCCACGACCGATTTCGACTTCGGCGATTCTCTGCAAAAACAAGAGCGCCAAATATAAGGTATGCGCGTTTGGCGTTTTAGCTCACTTGCGATGGCACTGGTGTGATGGATTGCACTTTTTCTAGGGAACGACAAAGCGATCTCGCATGCTGACGTACGACATGGCGATGCGGCCGCAGCACATCGGAGTGCGCAAGGCCTGGCTCAGCTGGCACACACGTAATAATCGTTGATCTTAGCTTATATCGCAATCA
>JAQGAX010000244.1:0-19754 GCA_034698105.1 Plectus exinocaudatus | reverse complement strand
GCATCCGTTTTACCCGATCGAAGTGGCAAAATGACCGCCTGAGTTTGTTCTACTAGTCAATTTTTGTTTCCTTATAGTGCAATGCTATATAAACAAATACGGGACAAAGTTTGAAATTTCCAGTCAATGTCTATAGTAAACTTTCGCAAATTTTCGCTACGCGGCCTGTGTCTCAAGCTTAATGAAACCAAGCAATCCCGAGGTAGAAGAAATAGCTGAATCCGAATTACCTTGTTTATTTCTTGCGCAATGCCTAGCTTTTTCACAATCTTAGTTTCTAATATTAACGTTTTTTCGATCGCGTTTTTCGTCCCCGTACCAGTTTAGTTAAATTGTGATCGAGTACGATGTGATGAAGTCGAAGCTGCTCTTTCCAAATTGCATAAACTTTTGTTAGACTACAGATACCTAAGCATTTAATTATTGATATAGTCGAGGACTCTATTTTAAATTGCGTCGCGGCGTAATAATTTTAAATTTGTACTGTGCATTTCGAACGTGCCTCAGCTACAGTAATTCACACTCCTTGCCGGTCGCTATTAAATTAAATTGAAATATTGACAAAGAAATAAAAAAGATATGATTATTGTTATATCTATATTTTTGATATTCGATTTTTGAGTGATATTTCTCATCAATAAATGTTATTTATCGTATTTATTCGAATACAGCTCCCTCCGGTTTGGCATTGTTATAAAATACAGCCCCACTCTAATAGTCATGGGGCTGTATTCGAATAATTGCTGAATGAGCTAGGAGAAAGTGTGTTTCTGCACGTTTATATCATTGGTTTTTGCAGGAACATTTCGTGGGCGGAATTGCGTTCTGTGTGAGCAATGAGGACCGCCTGAAGACGTTCTTCGCGCAGTACAGCGAAGTATTGCAGACGTAGGTTAAAAAAATATGATCAAACCACCACCGGTCATTCTCACGGATTCGGCTTCGTCGGAGAGCAATAAATGTTTCTTGGATGCTAATCAATAAGTACAAGATTACTCTCTTGCTCTTCATGTTGTAAATATTTTGCCCCATAATGAAAAAACGGCCGAGGTGATCGTCTTAATTACGATTGTCTGATAGCTTTCCCAAATAACGCTGTATTAACCTGAGAATATTCGTCCTCGTTAAGGCCCGTGCATACCTCTCCTGCTTTTACTGCAAATGCTTTCCTGCATGCACAAAACATAGGATATCGATTGCTATATTTTGTGCAGTCAGACCTTTTTTATCAAAGAGGTAAGCATTGGCCCTTAGACCCATACCCTCTAATCGTTTTATTGCAGGCGTTGCAACTGCACGAGTAGTCGATCGAGAACATGCTGGTGAAACCGACAAAATCGCGTAATGAGAAAGTCTCCAAGTCGGCGGTCGGAGAAAGTCAAGCAAAGCCAAGTCGGAGAAAGTCGGCGGTCGGCAAGCCGACCACTCCTTGGAGGAATGCCCAGCAGTAATAGTATTGAATTATTATTCTGTTTTGCTCATTAATCATATGGCCGGCCCTTTGGCAGCTCTATTTTGACAGTTAAAAGTAGGATTGTAACGGGGAAGGGGAATTCCCCGCCCCCGTCCCCGTTACACCCTTAGTTTAAAGGGATTCAAAGTGTTCGCTGGCTAATTTTTTCAATTTATGTGATGCGGTATTCCCCCAGACGCTACTTGACAAATTTTTCTGCCACTAAGTGGCGATTAGGTTTTCTATTTCTCCTACCATTTTTTCGCCGTGGATATTAAGGTGCATGTGGGATATCCCCGTGTTCATGTCTGCGCCACCCGCCACAGTAACCCGCCGTGACTTTAGGTATTTGTTTCTTGCAGACCTCAACGACGCTAACAATTAAGAAGTCACTATGAATGCAAGTGTAACATCGTCTCCGATTCTCGCGCCAATTCCAACCGCGGCGGTAGTTCCAGTGGCGTCTCTCGCAAAGATCTGTCCAAGGGCAATGAGTACAATTAACTTTTGACTTTCAATTTAGTTGCTCGTAGGTTATTGGAAACTGCCAAAGATCTCAGGCTACTGATTTTTTTCATTCGACAAATTCTAAACGTAACATATGCCACAACGTTCAGTAATACTCAGCAGTAATAATGTTGAGTTCTCTCGACATTTATATCTTGGTTTGCTTCAGGTAGGTGTTCAGAGGCGGGATAGCGTTTTGTTGTCTACTATGTGCCCTTGGTTTTCAGGACGATCTTCGTGGGCGGCATTGCGCACGATGTGAACAATGAAGACCTGATGACGTACTTTGGGCAGCACGGCGACGTGACGCGTTCGCAAGTCAGGTACGACCGAATCACCCGCCAATTGTGCGGATTCTACTTCGTCGATTTCGCCATCGGAGATGCCTGTAAATGGCCGACTGTTTGCAGGCGTTGCAAGACCGGATGCTAAGCTGGCCATGTCTTTAGAGCACGTCAGTCCGGCCGGTGCCGCCATCGGCATCCCGCTGAACGACGACTAGATGCTGGCCTGCGTTGTGTTGAACATGGACTTGGACGATCAAAATCCGTCATTGGCCGTCGTCTACGTACGCGCAAGAGGTTCACCACTTTCGTTTACTCTTGCTTGTCTCACCTACATTTTTCCTTTTTTATCAAGAAGAGTTTGAATTGGTACGGATGAAGGAGTAGCAATTATTGCTCAATCCATGAGCAGTGGCCCAAAAATAAATGAAGTGGAGGTCATCGAAAATCGGTCGATATTTGATAGAGAAGGCCCTAAAATAATCGTTGTAGTGCAAAACAGAGGTTTACCCTATCCAGTAATATCATATCTCTGTCAGTCTTTAATTTACTCTTTTATTTGCATTGATACAGTATCCAATCTGTGTTCAATGCAGGCGGCTACGGTGGCAGCTGCAACGACGACTACTCGTCCAACAACTTTAACGACTACTGAGATCGCAGCGGCAGTGGTTGGGTGCAAGGCCGTCTCATAAATTTTTGGCGCCCAAAGCTGCAGGGGGAAAATGGGAAAGGGGGACTCTGACCTCAAAAAATGGAGCCTTCGACGCCCCCATAATAAGGGAAACCCTTACCTTGGTGCCCCCTGCAACCGTTAATGCCCAAATTGATAAGGGGGCCTCACTTCTAATTTCTGGATATTGTGCATCCGAAGCTGCAGCCTTGTCAGCTTCTCCTATGAGACAGCCCTAGTTGGATTATTCTGGTCAGTATCAATGCCGTCTTGCTGACGCTATCCTTGATTCAGGCACGGACTACTATTCGTTCTCGCTGGATGAATGATTGGGTGGCAGTCACCGTTCGAGTCGATCGTGCGAAGGCGACGCCGAGTGTTATCAATGGCAGTAGTACTCAGCGCCTTCTACAACCTAATCCTCAGTCCAGATTTTGTGAAATGAATGAATTTATTGAATCGTTTTTCTTCTTCGTATTATCACAGTACTCATGCACTTATACCCAATGAATTTATGATTAACTGTTGCTCTTTGACTATGTCTGTTTAATTTTATCTTTTTCTGTTTTGCGGAGCGGCACGCACACAATGTTGAAGCTGATGTCTATCTTGCTTCGTGCATTTGAACAAATAAATAAATGAACAACCTGGATGACGTTGTACGTCATATAGTGACTGTACTTCTTAAGCTCGATTTGTAAATAATAAGCAGTTCCGGTTGATTCATTATTGCAACTATAACAGCGTGCCTGAAGCGCATCGCCGCCAACCTACGCTTTGGCAATATTTGATGGCGTTACACTGCTTACTATTTAGTAGTGGGATATATGATGGTTCATAACTTTAGAATGGACCCTTTTCAACTGCAAGCCATCACGATAATGTCTTCCGAATTGGCGAAGAAAATGACAAATGGAGAAGTTTTCACTTACTCTAGGATCAATTTGATTTTGACGCAATATGAAGAAGAGTATCTGAAGGTATTTATGTTTCTGTTACCAACGAACTCTTTCTATAGTCAAATTTTGCGTCGTATCAGATTAATCTGATTTCAATAAAAAAGCATGTCAATATTTCGTTTTAATAGCATCGCTACTCACAATTAATGTAACTGTATATAGGTTGACCTGTTTTTGCTTTAAATATTTTAGAACTCATTTTGTTACCTCAATATCATCAATCATTTAGGGTTTGGGCACAAGATTTGACCGAAACGTCCACTACTTGGATACCATAAAGAATCGCAACTCTTTTGAAATATTCCTTTCAATACTTGAAGAAACCAACCAGAAGCATTTGTCGGACAGGATTCGATCAGCACATGCGGACTTACGACGAGGTTTTGTTTTTGTCTTCTGATAATCATGTGAAATTTTTTCTTTAATAGATTTGGCTTGGTGAACAACTATGGTGACATAACAATAACAATAACCATAAGCAAATGGCTGAACTACAAAGCAGCTACGTAGGAGACAAGTAAGAACAAAAGTTAACGGCATCAGGCCCCTTGCATACCACTCATGTTTTTACTGCAAAAGTTTTACTGCATGCACAAAACATAGGATATCGATTACTATGTTTTGTGCGTGCAGTAAAACTTTGCAGCAAAAACAGGAGAGGTATGCACGGGCCTTTACAGTGCTGTGGGGTAAAATTCAATGGTCCGGTGACTTATGGCAAACTGAAAGCGCTGCATCGGACCTTTTGGAAATCCTTTATTTCAAATTAAAGATGCGGTATGCTGTACTATCTTCGAAGTTTAGGTGATTTAGCTGAAACTTTACAATTCTGTTCTTGAAGTATTGTGATTTTTTCCATAAAATTTCATGAGGATTGGTTGAGTTAGTTTTGGATTTAATTGTGGTGAATTCAAATCAGCAAGATTAACAGGATTTTTTACAGGAGTCCTGCGGCGAGTCGGCGACTGGGGTCAGATGGGCGGCATTGGTGCGTCCGGCGATGGAGGGGGAAATGGTACGTCATTTGACTTTTTACCTTTTCGGCTTCTGTTTTTTCAGTTGGCATTATTAATTAGTGCGATTGGCGCTATCAGTTTCTATTTGATTTTATATTACGTTAGCTTTTTGCAGCTGAGTCACTTTAACCGAGTCATTATGTTGAACTGCCGCTCAGTTCTATTGTACGCTGTGCTTTCAGTAAAGTTGAATATTATTCGTTGAGACGCGTTCGCTGATGACTGGGTGCAGGGCGGCAGTGGATAAGACTTGAGTTAACACGATTTATTACCGTAACAGGACTCTCCTGCTATTCGTGTTTGGTGAATACTTTTCTTTGGTAAAGATGATAGTAGTCAAGTTGACTCCCTTACTTGTCTGTTACACTGCAAATACCGGATAACATTCATTCTGCGTCAGAACCATACACTAAACTAGCAAAGTGCGCGGCGCTAGCGCGCCGCGCGTCTTTGCTAGAGTTTCCGCCCGTTAGTTCTGCCAACTTCAAGGGATAAAGGTGGGCGCGGCGCTGCGCGCCGCGCTTCCATTTCTACATCCCTCCTTCAGTTTCAAGTACTGCATGCAAGGCAAAGCTCTGGTCATTACAATAAGGGAAGCATGAGTGTAATGGATTCCTGTACTCTGAGTCTTTATTCTGGTGAACATCCTTAGGTGGTTTTCATATCAGAAGACGGCAAAGCTCGCGGCGTTAACGCGCCGCGTCGCTTTGCGTTGGATAAGTGGGCGGCGCGCAGCGCCGCCCCTCACCTCTACCGTTCCCACCGTCAGAATAGTCACTACCATAGAACTTCCTTAGGCGCCCGATTTCGCAACAATTTTCGATTACGTCATTTTTCTCGAACAGTCCAGCTCATTTTGGGCCCGGTGCCAAGCCAATCGAATCGTAATTTCTGATTCCTGAGACGAATTTCTGAGGCGCTAATTCGAACGATATTTAAATTAATAGTCGAAAATCGAGAATATCGTTAAAACCAGAATTATGACCCCCGTCCAAAACGGCGCCATGGGATGGACGTTACCTTACTATATACCGCCCCGGGCCGACCGAGGCCCGGAAACGCCCGACGACGGCGGACGGATACAATGTCCGCAGACAGACGGACCGCGCTTAGTATATAGATGCTTGGTTGGTTTTAGACGATGTAAGACGGGAAGCAGACGAACGAGAACAAGCAGCTGGAGATGAAGTCGGTCATACCGCTCAGCGAGGTGTTCAACAGCGGGCTCCCAGCCAACCACGTCGTGGAGGAGCCGCGCACGCACATCATCCTGTACGGCTTTTCTCAAACAGCGCTTTTTTATGTTGTGTATTGATGGGTAGACTTAAGTATTTATCCTGTTTTAGGGCGAAGAGACAATGGCTGCACCGCGAGTCGAGCAGTTCGACGCGATGGACGACACGAGTGGCGGTCGGGGTGGGATGGGCGGCACGGATGTGTTCAACCGCGGATACAGTACGTCTTTTGCCTTTAATCGGAGTTATCTCGAAAACAAGTCCAGCATTTTTGATCGAGAAATGCTTATAAGTACTGTTTCATGCGAAACTCACGCGTAACATGTGGCACAATTCTTTCATTGAATTACAAAAATATCTGTTCCTGGTCAGTTTAGCTTCGTCATGTAAATTAGGTTAACTATTACGAGTTGAGTGTTATTGTGGGATTGAAGACGATTTGGGAAAATATATTACCGCGATCGGCTCTAATAGCGCCAGCCAACTTTTTGATCGCACTAATTGTTTTTTATTTAAGAGTGATTTTATTCTGCCCATGCTTCACACCCAAATTTGAGTTAGATGCTGCGATTGAGCAGCAAAAAGTTCTGATTCAGTGCATAATGGAGAATAAACATGTTCATTTTCTGATTTCGCATTGATTATGCCTTACATGTTCGATTTCAGTGGAGGCCAAACGATTGCTTAAAACTTCATCATTTGCAAAAGACTTTGGTATCGATGTTTTCAATATTTTTGGTACGTAACCAAGTATACGAGTTGTTGCAGCCGTCTTTTCTGTCGGCGATAAGCGAGGATTGGAGAAACTGGCGCGATTCTTGCACGACGCTGGCCTGCAGCTGGCCGCGTACGGCAGCACTGCGGTGGCCCTTCGAGAAAAGAAGCTCGCTGTTAAGTAAGCGATTTTTTTCTTTCATCGCCTCTCTAGCATTTGAAATTCGACGAGTTAACTTACGGTGTTTATTCACGAGTAGAAAGAGTTTTAGAGCCCATATAAAGAAAATCTTTTTCATGGTGAAGAAGCCGAGGCCAGGGGGGTACGGTACAATATTTTTCTTGACTTTCTCTGGGGGTTAGTCTAGGGGGTCCGATGGTCGGACCCCCCCCCAAGACCCCCTGGTTAGAGGTATGCTCATAACCCTCGCGGCCAACTCTGCTGTAGTCCACCAAAATTTACATCAGAGGTGTGCATGGGTCGTGAGTTCGCCGCCCCTGCCCAGCCCCCCAAACAAAACTTTCGTTCCAGCCCGATCCTTCTGAAGATTTTTTGGAGCGCATATAATTCAAGCCGAAAACTTTCAATTACGAAAACGAAATCCCTAAGAAATCAAATGGAGTAAATTATAATCAAAATTTCAGCTAAATTTATGTTATAACCTGCCAAAATATTTGACTTGGCTCTGCTCCACCTCCAACCTCTTGACCCTGTTGAATCAGGCCCATGCTCACCGCTATGTCTCGCTGTGTTTGTTGTGGTTTTCTTCACTATGCATTGGTTCATTAATTTTTCGTAATTTTATGCCTTTTTTCGCTCATCTGCACAGTTGATATATTGTTCTCTTTATTCAGATTCA
The DNA here is from genome assembly GCA_034698105.1 of Plectus exinocaudatus. Taxonomy (NCBI): domain Eukaryota; kingdom Metazoa; phylum Nematoda; class Chromadorea; order Plectida; family Plectidae; genus Plectus; species Plectus exinocaudatus. Next base: position 12,053 of record JAQGAX010000244.1, on the reverse strand, counting down.
TCACTGATTTCATCGCGAACGAGGAGATAGTCAAAGGAATTCGCTACCACAATACCATGGCGGACCGTGCGCAATCCCTGGTGAGTAGAGAATTGAAATGTGGTGCCAGCAGAAAGCAAGAAACGGTTGATCTATTAATCTATTATCGAATTTATTCTAATAGTACGATCGATCGCACTATACTGTATTTCGAATTTTCAATCGCCCTCAAAAATATTTTATTGGAGACGGTCGCACTATTTTTTAATCGCTATGAGTCGACGTTTTTTATTTGTGAACTTTGACTTCATTTATTTTCCTGCTTAGCAAAAAACTGAACTTTTATTCTAAGTAATTCGCTCAAATGCGCAAAAGCAATAGCACTTCAAAAGTGCATACTCCTATCACAGCAACTTATGAAACGCTTGACACCGAGAAACTAATAGTTTTTGGCAATCTGAAATAATAGTTGCACTATTAGAAACGGTCGTATTGTTAGTGTGAATACTGTATTCGATTTTGCAGGAGGACAATTTTCCAATGGTGCAAGTTGTTGTTTTCGACGAAGATTTCTCAAAGACGACGACCGACATGACGGGCAGCTCGATCGGCATCAGCAAACAGCTTGTACAAGCAGCCGCCGATAATCACGATCGTGTGATCGTGCTGTGTGACCCGGACGATTACCTGACAGTCGCTCAACAGTTAGCATCTGGAAGTGGCGATACGACGCCGGACCTGCGCGAAAAGTTGGCCGAAAAAGTATATTACTCTCATTCTGTGACGTAGCTAAGACCGGCACCAGAGGGGACACTTTTTTCGTCAGCGTACTACTCCAAGGGGCACCCTTCAGTTTGTAGAAGCTGGCAACCACAGTATTTCTTTGAATGATTTCGTTGTTTGAGATTTTCTTTTGAGTGGAGACTTGGATTAGTTTGTCTCAGTGGCGTGCGCAGGGGGGTTGGTCGACGCGGTCACTATTGCGTGACACAGACCGGAGTGTGAGCGATTGGTGGACGTTGTAAAGGGGCGAAAACTTGCTTTCCCGCTGATGTTCTACTTATAGAGTTCCAATTTTACCGCGCCACCTGGCTAGCAACGATATAAAATTTTAAATCAGATTGTCTGATGCGTCTAAAACCTCTATACCCCGATATTTTGATGCCGACTGCAATTTTGCAATCTTCGGACGCTTATTATTAATGTGAATTGAACGAATGGAACTGAATGCGAAAAAGATCACACGGTTCCTTTTCTTTTCTTTCATGTGGGAGTGCCAGTCACTCAAAATCTCAATCAATTATCGCAATGACTCTTTACTATCCATTTCCTTCCGTGTTGTCAGATTGACCTTCTTAATTTTGTAGAAGTAGCTTATAATCAGGTTGGACTACTGTTTCTTAGGATCGCTAAAAGATGGCCAAATGAATAGGATTATCAGACGTTCAACTGAGTAGGACACAAAATGTTCTACTTTCGAGCTAATTGATGCTCAAAAATCTATAGATTTCACCATTCGTAGAACAATATTTGAAAGCGTGCCCCCAGACCCCCTTGCTGCGAGCGATTTTAGCCCTCCTCCATCGTACTGTTTGACAGACCAACAACATGAGCGCGTATGTTTCATTTCTTACACAAAACTAAAGCTGAATTGACGTAAAACACCGGTTTTAAGCAACAGAAAAAAGATCTATGATCCTAATTTTTTTGGCCTGGGTAAGCGAAAAGTGGTTATCGTGCCGAAATATAAATTTCACTCGCGAATCAAACTATGGGCTGTTTTTAAACAATAGAAGCCATCCCATATTTCAAGTTTTTCGCCTCCGGCGGGGCCAGGGGCGCGCTCAAGTGCCCCTGAACCCCCAGCCGATTTGGTTCGTGCACTTCGCGTCACTTTTTTCTCTCACCCCCGGTTCTCTCTCACGCCCCCCCCCCAGTTGGTCGAGTCTGCGCACGCCACTGGTTTGTCTGAAGATAGGTTTAGGTTACCCCCATACCTGGGCAAAAGTCGTTAAAGTCGTGCCCAGTCTGATTGTGATCCGAAAATGCTTAGTACCCTGCAGTTCGTTTTTTTTCTAATTTTTGAAAACATCACACAAGACGGAACAAGGGTTTGGGAATATTTAATAGTTGAGCAGACTGATGGGCTCAACAAAGTGAGCATCAAAATTTTAATTACTGTGTGAATTGGCACAATTTTGGGTTACGGTAGGGTTACGGTAGCTTGCCCAGCAGTCTAACTTGAAACAAAGATGTAACGGTTCCCGAATGAACCTTTTGCTTTGGTTCCTGTTCTCACGACTCGGTTCTGAAACCGGAACCTATAGGATATCGGCATCTGGGTATTACAATTCCGGAACGGGAACCGTTATACGTCTACTCTGGAGCTGGACCTTTGGGTTCCTTACTTTAGGATTTTAGGATCCTTGTAACCCAATTGAGCGTAAAAATGAACCATTTACTCTGCTCTTATCTCACTTCTCATTTGCATCCGTTTACTGCAGGCGCTGCATTACTCAAACACTGGCGAACGAATCGATCTCAAATTGGTAAAACTTCGGCCACGTGCAGTGCTGCAGAGCGGTGGAATGCCCTTCACAGGTAGCTAGCGATTTTACTATTTTATTCGTCGTAACTTTTCTTAAAATGATAATACTTGAGAGAGATCGTGTTACAAACGGTTAAAGGCATGTTTGACGATAGGCACGATCCAGTTGTGCAGGGCACGGCAGTTATAGGTGCCGCTCAATCCAGTTTAAGTAGGCGCATGGATCTGGAACCAGTCCCTTGTTGTATTGCAGGGTTCAAATCGAGCGCGCGAACTACAAGGAATTCTTGTGCATTGATACCTATTGATATTGTGCCACATATTGGTATGGGGACGCTTTGCCAAGCAGAAGTAAATAGCATGAGACGGTACGTCACAAACGCTCTAATGCGGCTGGAATCGAACTGAAGCCAAATCATGTTTAGCCGGTTTCAGTGAAGTATCGTCCTCAATAACGGACATTTGACGTTTTGTCGCAAATAACAATGGCACTTCTACTAATGTCCTTTTTTGAAATCAGTTGATGAGGCCGAGACATTCCTTTGCTAAAGTAACTTTGAGCCAAAAATGTAGTGAATACTCTGCTTCAGCACGTGGCAAAGTGACTCAAAGTCACTTTAGGTAAAGGTATATCTCGGCCCTTAGTGTTAGGCCATTGACTATAGCCAACAGAGAAGTATCCGTGAATGTTTGGCGAGCAATGAAGACCGAATTTTGAGTGCTTTCATCGATTTGTTTACGTTCTATAAACGGATATTTTTATTAGTGTTGACATAAGAGGTTGCTAAATAATCGTAATACAGTGATTTCACAGTTTCTCTCATTTCAGTGCTGAACGGCACGCCGAGCTACACCAACGTACTGGACGCGTGGAACGCGTGGAGGCTGGCAAAGGAGCTGCAGGACGCGACGGAACTACCGGCGGTAGCGTCTTTCAAGCACGGCATGCCGACTGGCGCCGCCATCGGCGTCCCCCTCGACGACGTCGAGGCAGAGGCCTGCATGGCCGACCAGAGTTTGGGCGTGGAGATACAGTCGCTGGCCGCCGCCTGCGTGCGCCAAGGTTCGACGCTTTCGTTTATTCTTGCTTGTCTCGCGTACGTTTTTCCTTTTTATCAAGAAGAGTTTGAATGGTAGCAATTATTGCTCAATCCATGCTATTTCAAGAGTCTTGTATGCTTCAGAACTTGCAAAAACAAAACTTAAAACAAGATTCAAACTTGTTCTTATTCATCGTTTGCTGACGTTATCGTCGAGTCTATTTGAAATCAATCTTTTTCAGGCGCAGATCAAATGTCTTCATTTGGCGATTTCATCGCATTGTCAGACAAATGCGACGACTCGGTGGCGACCATCATCAGTACCGGCCTGTCTGTTGGCGTCGTCGCCCCCGACTTCGACCACGGCGCCTCGCAAATTCTGTTCAATTTGATGAACGGCCACTATATTGTCATCAAGGTAATAAATAATTGGTTGCAGATGGAGTATTCGGAAGTCACGCCCATTCCGCTGGAACACTTTCGTTATCTTTTGGCATTCGCAGCTGAAAAGTCTGCATTTTGATTTTCGAAATTCGCTGTTTGAACAAGAAATTTTTCTGTTATGGTAGTGCTAGGTATTCATTGATCAGATTTCCAAAGTTTTGTTTTAGATTTATGTAGATATTTTGTAGATGAGTTTTTATTTCACTCGAGACATGCATTCAGGTTGACCCACTTTGTGCGCCAATGAAGACAGAAGAGGATACAATATTTGGATTAAACATAAAACCAAAGCAAGTACAGAATGCGACCATCAAAGAGAGTCGGTTCGAAACGGTCGTTACGAGGCAGCAGGCGGATGCCGTAAGCAACTTTATCTTCCTTTGACCACTTACTGCGCACATTAACATCGGTGGTGACTTGACCAATTTCTCTTTCTGTGCAGGCGTCGAAGTTTATAATTAAGCTGAGCTGCCTACGTAGTGTGCCCCTAACAGTAAGGGGCCATTCATAAATTATGTAATGCTGTTTTTAGCCTTTTTAATGCCCCTTCCCGTCACGTATGCATTACCGCTGCGATCTCTTTTGGTTAAGCATAGCTAAAAATAATTCTTATGTAAACTCCTCGTGTTCCGGTGATAATTAAATAAACCCAACCGGCAGGTAAATCAGCCGCATTTTAACATCGTTTACAATGCACACCAAAGGATAAAGCGAAGGAATGCGTTTCATTTCGATCCGTTCTGGCTGATTCGATTTAGTTTTTATTAATCGTCTGCCTTTTTGTGCTTGAAGACAACGGAACGGTCTGAAACGTTTAGGGAACGGTACTAGCAGAATAAGTTTTGGTTCAAAAAGTCACCTCTATTACGATGACATTATAATGCCGCTCACAAACGATGTGGTTCAAATTGACGCAAAGTATGCCATTTTTAGAAGCTGCCCCAGTTGGTCATTCATGATCTAGTCGTGGCGACGACAACGCTCAAATACACCGAATCGAACAGCGTCTGTTTTGCGCATCGCGGCCAAGTACGAATGAATATGCGGTATTTGTGTATATGGCTACTTTTGAGTATTTGTTTTTCAGATAATTGGCATCGGCGTCGGACTTGATTCGCGCATTGGCGTTCGTCTTGCCAGGCGGAACGCAGGGAACTGGTTCGTTTAATTTTTCAAGATCTGACACTTTTAAAGCACTCGCGACCTGAGGCCGCGGCCCGTAATGACCCGAGGCGAAAACGGAACGGTCTGATAGGGCTACCTTTTACGCATTCCACCCTGGGCCAACCGTGTCCCGAAAATTCAACCAGGGGTACTTCGGCCGGCCGAAAACCAAAATGGGCGGACCTGTCCACACACGCGCACGTACACAGATAGTCGGATCGTGCTTAATATAGGGAATTAATCGGCCCTCTTCCACAGCCAGTGAGCGACGCGGACCAGCGACTGAGAAAAGAATGCCCCCTTCCGTCACAATTCCGTCACGCTGCTGCTGACCTCCTCTCTCCCATGGTTAATCTTAGCTATAAAATCATAGTGCCACGCGTCCATCATATGCCTCAGACATCCCCTCCCTCCCAAAGTATGACGTAATTAATGAATGACCTCAATAGGACGAGAAAAACCATCAGTTGCAACGAACGATGATGTACGTTTGCGCTTATTGGTCTCTTCGGTCGTAGATAACGTCAGTTGTGCAAAACATGCCTCCAGTACCTGCAAATGTTCACGTACTGTGGACAGCTGCAACGCCTGCACGGGTGGGTGCGTTGGCAGCGGGGCACAATGTTTGATACCTTAAAGCACCAGCCAATAGTGATAGTAGGACGGCTTTCTCAAACAAATAAAGACATTTCTTCAGGTGGTTAAAACAGAACCAGAAGGTGTTGGCCCTGCCGTTCAAGAAGAGTGTGAAGCGAGCGGAACGGCTAAACGCCATCGATCTGTACGTGACGGGTGACGTTGGCCATAACGTTATCATGAACAGCTGGCTGACCAAGTTCGAGAAGCCCGTTGATCTTCTCACTGAGGTATAATATTTATTGTTCTTTGCTATTACAGTAAACCTTCGATACGATCTGTCATGTGTGTGTGTGCGTTTCCACGCTTACAGTTCTCCCCGGTCCAGAGGATTCCGAGCCTCGTTCGACCAGGGATGGATGCATAAGAGGTAGTGTTGGGACGGGGGACATAGTTCTGGTTTTCAACATGTACGCAAATTTCGATATATCGATTTTAATTGCCGTTCAAGTTACCGTAGCTCCTCGGAAATTCGTTGTTGGAGTCGGAAGCTACGATTTGATTAGATTACTGTCACGACCAAACAAAGCCACGAGGGGGCATGGGGGGGGGGGTGATATCACCCCCACAGCCGACAAAAAATGGCCGAAATCACCCCTCCCCCCAGCCGCCCACGTCTGGCCGCCAACCCGTGGCTATGACACTAGATAGATTGGACTTAAAATTCTGGGGGGGGCAGAGGTGCGCACCCCCCAGACGAAAACACGTGCCACGTCTCGCCTGGAATATTCTAGAATATTCGATAAAATTACGTTATCCCACTACGGCTTCTGGCTGGCCGGCGTTCCCTGGCGGAATTTCGGGGCGCAGTTGATCCGGGTGGCCACGTACGATATATGATAGCAATATCCGATGGTACTGTTTTCGCCGAAGGTGTTCACGCGGGATTTCGAATCTGTACAGTAGTTTGCAAGTAAGTCCCGTCCACTTTTCCGATCCCTTCAACTTTTTGGGAACCTACTGACTCAGGTTTCTGTACAGTAACGGTAGGCTACCAACTATACCGCCGTCGTCGCGAGACCTTAAGCGGCAATTCGAATTAGTACAAAGGTACATTTGTGCATTGCACAACGTTTGAATTGGTACAAACGAAACTTTGCAGGTAGTTGATAAAGGTTTACGGAAGAGTTACCGTGGGGTGCGCTAGGCGTAGTGTAACCCTCCTACGCTATTTTCGTCGCGGGGTATTTCGCGGGAAATCAAATGTATATTAAGACGCATACATGCATTTAATTGCGTTCAAACTGCCACCCATGCCGGATTGTACGCTTTGATTGGCCGCCCATAGCAACGGATTCTCTGCACTACAGCCCAGACAGTCGTTGCGGGACACAGATGGCTTTGGATTGGGGAATATCCAGGAAAGTTCGGTCCATGGCAGCATACCGCCTACCTCCCTTAATACCCCCACCACTGCCCGAAATAAAACCACCGCTGCGACTGTTTTGGCCATTTTGGGGCCGGCTCTTCACCCATTAACGAAGAGCCAATACCCTGCCACCGTTCCACGTGTAGGCCCAGGTAGGCTGGCTGAAGGAAGAAAGACAGTTTCCTTCCATCTAACCCGAAAGTTCGAGAACGTTCGTTCTATCGTGACCCAGGGAATCGCTGTTAGACTCAGGTGATTTCAAGGCTGGCTTATTCTGAGAAATTAAGTAGTTTAAAGATATATGGTGGTGTATATTGAAAACCAGTAGCTAGAGTAACCTAAAGCTCGAGCAATCGTTGCGGGAACCAGACAGATTGAGGTATATGATGATGAATATCCTGGAAAATTCTAGAACATTTTACTGTATATCGTTGCAAGCCAACCCAGCAACCGCAGCCACCGCCAACGTTGCAAGACCGAAATTGCTTTAAAAGATGAATGTTCAGGAACAGTTTGAAAACATTCTGTGCTAAACACAGGCAATAGGTGTGTGACCCAGATGGCTTTAAAGACGAAGGCTCTGGAAGGTTTGAACTTATTGCATAGAGGCAACAGAAATTCAGGGCACAAGAACTCATTACCCCCATCACCCGCTTCCTACACTGACCGGGGCTTTAGCAGCATGCAGTAACTTGAAAAAGGAAAAGGTTGCAAAAATGAAAGCGCGGCGCGCCATCCTGTATCCCGTGACGCTAATTCTGGCGGTGCTAAAACGCTGAGACATTAATAAAGTCTCACCGTGTCAGACGTGGACACCGGTTTTTCTCATAACCCCCCACGCCCATATCTGCACGGTGTGTTAGCGATGCGATCTTTGCTAGCATACAGTAAAGATACGATGTCGCATACAAGGTTACTGCCTATTCGTTCAAAATGACTGTTGATAAATACTACCGTGTGACCATAGGTGTAACCGGGAGTCGGACACCCCTGGCCTAACCCCCCCCCCCGAGAGAAGGTCCAGACCCCCCCCTGTCCTCGGACACCCGTTACACCTATGCGTGTGACCAATGATCATTCACCAGTGTTTTCTGATTATTGTGCATTTTCAGAAAGAGAAGAATGATTGGTTCGCGAAGATGAAGGACGTCGTGCTCAGCTCGAACGCTCCTTTCAATTGCCCCGACATTATTGATCACGCCAAACAGGTAAAATTTTACGATACCACGTCGCTGAATTCATGATATGACTGCCTTTTGGGCTAATCACGGGTTGGGGTATTGGTGGCGGGTAATTGTATGTTTCTGAACCAAAATTCAATGGTTTTTCCCGTTCAAACAGTTCTGAGGTTTTATATAGCCATCGTATTCCATACTCTAATTATACCGGAACTGATCGTGCTGAACTCATTCCAATTTTAGAGGTGCTGCTTAATTCAAGAAATGTTTGAAAATTCTATTTGTAAGTATAGTGAGCTGCCCTATTAAGCCATAATCTGCACACATACTTATGTTTGATACTGTTTGAATAATGGCGGTGTATTCTATTTCAGTACGGTGTCAAGTACATCGCAAGTCCAGAAGGCTCGACCAAGGAGGTCATCGACGCCTGCAACGATCGTGACATCGTTCTCATCCACACTGGTGTCCAGCTCTTCCACCACTGATGACAGTACACAGAGGATGCGAAAGAAAATTGATTTATAGGCGATCGGTGATACAATACATGAAAATTGCGACGCGGTAGCGACTGAATTTTTGAGTTGATACTAATACATTTGTGGTTCGATATTTTGTCACTAAAGTAAAAGTACGACGTTTTGTACTCCCCCTTGCCCCCTCGAGATTTGACTCTCCTTTTTTCCATATCCATCTTTGCTCTCCCAACGTTTGCCTGTCAAGAGGTGGGCGCTGGTGGTTGCGCAACCCCCCTGAACCTCTCCCTCTACTCAGGCCCTGGAAGGTTCTCACCATTGTTCTGCGAATACCAAAGCAAAAATTTGATAATGACACTAAATCACTGAATCAACAATATTCAGGATCTTGCGGATCCTTAGACATGTCATGATATTCATGATAAAGCCAAACGAGACCTTTAGAAAAAAATTGGCACGTTGTTATTTACTTCCCTCAAAATAAACGATAAAATGACATTGAGCAATGGACGGGTCATTCCGCCGAGGTCATGTCTAGGTCATCGCAATTATCGTGTCGGGAAAATTTCTTGGGGTGAGTTCAGCGTCTGCCTAACCGCTTGGTTTACCTTGTGTTAAAATTTCCATGTGTGACGCGTCAGAATTTTGCGATTTGTGAACTGTGTCTAATTCATTAGCGATTTTCTTTTCGCAGTTTGTTCCGTTTTCAAACAATGGTCGCATCAATTTGGCGAAAATATCGAAATTTAGCATACAGTAGAAATCGTTTATAGCGGTAAATGGGGGACCGGTCAATCCTGACCGTTATAAACAATGGCGTCACTGTACAAAATATAGATATGGTCGGTATACCGATACCGTACCGATGCTATTTTCCTGTACCGACTAGAATACCGATACCGATTACAGCAATTTTTTGCACTGTAATACCAAATACCGATTTTAATCGGTAATTTGGATTTGTACCGATTACCGATACAGATACCATGCCGATTAAAAGAAAATTAGCGTACCGACGCATCTATAGTACAAAACATAGACGGTGTGACCCGTCATCACCCGTCATCTTGACCGTTATAGGCAACGGCCGTGTGCGACCAATCCAGAGCCCGATCCGTTGTTATGCGCTAGGTTACTTGAGCATATGGCGCGCGCGCGCGAAGGTTGAACGCGGTGTCAATAAGTGCCACTAAAAGCCACTATTAAGTCAAATCGCGCTGACGCAATGGCAATCAACTAAGTAACCCGTTCATATTTCGTGCGCCAGATGTTCAAGTAACCTAGCGCAAAAGGGCATAACAACGGATCGGCCTCTGGATTGGTCGCGCACGGCCGTTGCCAGATACAGTCGAACCCGGATATAAGAGACCCGGATATAAGAGCAACCCGGATATAAGAGCAGCTTTTGGACATCTATTTGATTCTTGTACTATGCTTTAACACGTAATTGAACCCGGATATAAGAGCACCGGCATATAAGAGCCACTTTTCGATTTCCCGAGCCTGCTCTTATATCCGGATTCGACTGTATAAGCGAACTACCGTTAAAACCGATACCGCTATAAACGATTTCTACTGTAATGCATACCTGTAACCAGGGGGGGGTCGGACCCCCCCTGGCCTGACGTGTGACGATGTACGAGTATTACTTTTTTCTGCGCCACTCTGTTCATATTGATTCATTGGAAGTTACTGCTGACGTGCGGTGCGCACTGTGCAGAATTGGAAGACTGGGGCCGTATTCATGAAGCGCAGGTTACGGGGTTAGGGTTGGGGGCACAATGCAAAGTATAGGTCAAGGGTATGCCTTTGGGGTAATCGATAAGGGTGGGCAAAAAGTCATGGAATGGGTCTGATCGGTTTCTGATCAGCACTGCGAGCATCATTTTGGAAGCAGGTTTTTCTAAAAAAGAGCCTAGCGTCTAACTTAGAGAATGACACCAAATTTTTTGAGAAAAAACGGATAGACCGGTTATGGAATTCGCATAAAACAAAATGTTTCGTGATCAGAAGCACCAGTCATTTTGAGATTCCTCAAAATGAAACATTTTGATTTTTCAAAGTTTTTTGACCGGTTATCTGTTTTTTCTCAAAAAATTTGGTATCATTCTCTAAGTTAGACGCTAGGCTCTTTTTTTAGAAAAACCCGCTTCCAAAATTATGCTCGCAGTGCTGATCAGAAACCGATCAAACCCATTCCATGACTTTTTGCCCACCCTGTATATTTTGCATTGTAACCTGTAACCCTAACCCCGTAACTCGCGTTTCATGAATACGGGTCCTGGAATGTTCAAGCGAATAGATATTGAGTCATTCATTCATACAGTAACGAAATGGTGCATGTTCTGACAAAGTTGCATTATGCTGCTTCGAAATGTATTGCTGTATGGCTCACAGCAAGCAAATGTTTCAGTGAACACAAACATAATTAATGCAATACGTAATTTCCGCGGAAAAGTGACAAATAAAGACGATAAAAAAGGTAGCAAACATTTGTCACAAGCAACAATTTGTTTGAGATGGCGAAATGAGTATATCAATTATAAAATTATCGTTGCATGATATAAGTGAATGCTTCCTCGTCCGAGTCGAACATTATAGAATTCTCTGCTGGCGTGATTATTGGATAGCCAAGCTTCGCATTTGTGGTAGTTGATGAGAGACTCGCATATTAATTTGATGTCTTCATCCTTTAATTTGCAAGTTAATGTGATCGCAATAGGAAAGTGTAAGGCTGAGGCTGATTTGTTCTGAATAGCCAGATAGGCAACGACCAACTCGATAATCATTACAGGATTGAACTCCATTACGCTAATCTCCAGGATCAGACTCCTGAGCTGCGGACATAAGCAAGGTAAACGCAGTACGTTGCACCAGTTGGGATCGAATGGCAGCGGCCTTATTGGGCGGCATTGGTATCGGAAGACCTGCAAGTGATTCCAATGCAAGGCAGATAACTGCTGTACTAAATCAGGAAGTAAGAAAGAGTTTGAATCACAGCTACCACAACCAAGATAACGTAGTGGTGACTGATCGGAAAACGACTCAACAATCGCGATCAGATCGCAAACTGTGACGCATGGGCCAATAATTGTAAACGAATGAATCGGCTTGCCACGCAACGCATTCACTATCATATATTGGTTTCGTCCGAGGCATGATATTCCTTCCGCTCCCATAACAATGTGAATTGCCTTCAATTTGACGCATTCGCCAACA
>JAQGAX010000243.1:0-19809 GCA_034698105.1 Plectus exinocaudatus | reverse complement strand
TATCTGATGACGCGTTTATCTCATGACACCTTTTTTCGTTTATCTCATGACGCGTTTATCTGATGACGCGCTTCGCAACTCATCCAGTGGCAGTAGGAAAGTGGCAATTCGAGCAATTGCATAAAATTTGGTATCATTGGAAAGCCCGTCTCTTTCTCTACAAGATAGTGGTCTTGCCTTTAATCTATCAGTCAACTTAGTCAAACTATGAGCTATTAAGCGGCAACGTTAAATTTTCTTTCACCTGATTAAAATCATTTTTTCGATCGATGATTTTCGCAACGTGACTTACAGAATGAACTTTAAGGAACCAAACGTTCTGATTTTTTAACCGTAAGTACACCAAGTGTTGCTCTTTTGAATTAGCTATCAATCTTCTCTTGACTCTCAATAATAGCAAAATAAGATACGATGTGGATGGAACCTACAAAACAGAAATGCTTTCTTTTGCAAATTTTGTTACAATAACTTTTATGTAAACAGAAGGAGATCCTGACAAACTTCGGCTGGTCAGTCTGTAGGGCATGGCCAGCCAAATTTTGTTACTGTCTCCTGCCGGTGGAGTAAAAGCAAACGTAACAAATATTAAGCGACAAATACATGAGTTCATGATTTTCGAATAAAATAAATAAGGTCGAATACGATTGCGATTTACTAGTATATCGTCGATTTCTCGGAAATGTCCCTGCAGAAATCAATGAAACTTGCTCTGAAAAAATTGCAAGATTGACTCTATCCTGTGTTAAAATTTGGCCGAAATTGGTATTGTATTGTAAAAGTTACAAGAAAACAAAATCCACTACACTTAATTGGCTCACCCTGTAAATTTTTTTGATCTTCACATTAAAGGCACTTGCGTACGTAAGCGACCGTAGGGTTGTATTGACAGATTGTCAGTCAAAAGCGGACCAGGGGGCGGTCAAAGCGACCAATCAGAGATATACTAGCGCCGCACGTGATCATCGCTTACAGCAGCTCGTAATTCCCGGCAAGGGAGAGCTGAGACAGCACTCAAAACGTGCGAGAGCAACCTTCCGAGGTCACGCCGCAAAAGCGACCGACCAAGGCTGCGTCGCAGAGACTAATTAGAGCAAGGTTGGCGAGTCTATCGTTTTCCATCACCCGTACAAAGGCCAGTTAAAATCGCACAAGGGCCTTAAATGACGGCATTTAGGCAGTCTACGTTAAGCTTCTTACATATAAAAGCCAAAACATAAATCGACTTTGAGTAGGGCTGTATAGGGGACGGAGAATTTGCCGTAGCGTTGAAAGATGTTGTCTGAAAAATCTGGTCCGATTTTGTTAACCTAGATATGGATTTGTTTTCTTCTATTTGATCCCGATTGTGAAAAATAGTGCGGTTGTTAAATCTCCTCAATCGTAAAGAGTTTTGCACCGCTTTCCGACGTTTTGCTTCAAAGTTGCTCAAATTCATCTTAACTATTAGTAATTTGCTCTCTAACAAAATAAATATGTATTCATTACAGTTTAAAACACAATACATCGGTAAAATGAGAACTCTTGCTGCCTTAGTGCTGGTTGTGCTCTACGCTGTTGAACGAACAATGAGGAAAGTAATCACGCATTGGGTATGTGATACGTGTCGAAACAGGGAGCGTGCGTTGCTTGTCTGTAAGGACGCAGCCTTGGATACTCAACTTGCTGATAAAATTTACGCAATGCTAAAGAAAGAGCTGATGATAAAAATAACGTATGCGTTATAGCGAACCGTTGGCTGACATAGTCATACTGTTAGTGTCATCATGTGACTCTGTTCGTCTACTCAATATTAGGATATCCACAAAATCCAATTTCAATTGACTTGTGACAATCACTGTCAATGAGTGACTTTTTAAACTTATTCTTGAGTTCAGAAATGGGCGTGAGAGGCACATGGGATGCCTTAATGGATCCCGTATGGGTCCGATAGGTGTGAATGATGTAACTTGTGGTACCTATAGAACCTTTCACCACGTCGTGGTAAAGAAGTTTTGGGTTTACACCAGGGATGTGTCACCGGCCCGCCCAGCCCGGGCCGATTTGAGAGGCTCTTCCCAGGCCCTGGCCTGAAATTTTTTACGGCCGAAAAATTTGCCTCAAAAGTTCACCCAATTTTCCACTTACTGCGCGCAACGAAGGCAGTCAAATAGTTTACTGGAGCTCTTTTCAATAACGAGCTTCAGCTATAAAAAAAACGTTGACTAAAAACAATGCATGAAAAATAAATTTCGAACGAAACTTTTACGATCCGGGCCATAACTGGGTCGATTTTTGAAACTTTCTGCGGGCTGGGCCCGGGTCTGGCCGGTTTTGAGAAAAATTTCCGGACCTCTGATTGTTTCACTGGTCCGTGAACATCACTGGTTGTTTACACAACATGTACAGGGTGGGCCAAAAAAAACTGTCACACTTTTCTTTTCGTTATAACTCTGCCGCGAGTGAATGAATTCAAGCCAATTTTTAATCATACATAGCCTTATATGTTGTCTACATTCTGCTAAAAAAATCAGCAATATCGGATCATTTCTCAATCCGCTATAATCGATCGCGTGCGCGAATCTCAAAAAGCGGTTTTCTTGAGCAGAAATCCTGTGAACGAAACTTCACGTTTGTTACTGGTCATGGTGCACGCGCTTGCTCGGCGGCTCGCCTGACGTTACCGAAGCATGCGCCACTCTGCCTGAAGTGATTTGACCGAACATTGAAGAAAGAGACATGGCCTAATTCACTTAACTCATGGCAATAATCTGAAAAATTCTTTTTTTCCGTTCTTTTCTGACTCTAGCGGCCCTGAACGAGACGCCTGCTTCTTGACTTAGAGGGAATTCGATCAGAATCTGTTCAGGGGATTGTATGATAGTCAGAAAACGGAATTTCGCAGTCGTCTGAGGCCTGTGACCCATCGCGAAGGCTGACAAGTTGAGAAAAATTTTCGAAAGATTTTGTGTGCCATTTTTGCTCTTTCTGTTGAAAGCAATAAAATCAGTTGTGCTTTTATGAAGTGATGCATAACAGAATAGTTGTGATCAACAATTATTGACCCTTCGAGACAATTTTCCTAAAAATTTCGGGCCTGGTAATTAAGCGGTCACCGAGATATGCGCGGATGTGTCACACGCGTGGTCAGAAAACCCGTTTTTGAGATTCGCGCACGCGAACGATTATAGCAGACTGATAAGTTATCAGATATTGCTGATTTTTTAGCAGAATGTAGACAACATAAGGCTATGTATGGTTAAAAATTGGCTTGAATTTGTTTACTCGCTGCAGAGTTATAACGAAAAGAAAAGTGTGACAGTTTTTTCGGTCAACCCTGTATATTACATATTCGGTCTGGACTGTTTTGGGGTGCCTATACTGTATAGATATTGGCACCTGACCGGCTATAGGTACTCTAACGTAGCTCCGTGACCATGGAGATTTTTTATAAAAAGAATTGATCGCAGATATTTCTCAGAATAAGATGGAACACGAGGACAGACTCTCCTTAAACCGGTATTTAAAGCTGCTCATGGAAAACATGAATCCTACAGTTACAGCAGTGGAGCTCTTGCGAATCAATATTTTTCAAGATAACGACTTTAGAACAATTACAGTGAGTTTATCTTAATCCGTGCGCTGCTGCGCTGTCTTATTTCTCCTACTGAAGCATAGCAGCTAACGGCGGCACTTTAGTACGCACAGACAAGCGCACGGGACCGATAAGTGATTTGTTTCAAACAATAATAGTACGGGAAAAGTAGCGGAACACCAATCGGTGCATCACTATGTCACCGAATGGTATTGAAAAGGGAAGCAAGCAAAAAAACTAAGTTCCAAGATCTTAGTAAACAAATCTGGCTGGACCAGACATGTCCACGGTTCGGCGGCTGGGGGATATGGAGAAAATATACCCCCATATGGCAAAAATTTGGTCGCGAAGCGGCGAAAAATGTTTTTACTACGTTAGGAACACGTTTTAATTTTTTCATCCCCGAACCATTTTTTCGCCGTGGGTATGTGGGTGCCTGAGGACGATATCCCCCGCGGACATGCCTGGGATAGACTGGGGTCAGCCCTGTAACCGCGCTTGAGTCCGCAACAGGCGCGAGGCTAGTACCGGTACACTTGGGGGCCACCTCTAAGAATGGGGACCCAACTCGGGGAACCGGGGGCTGGCCCTATTGATAGTCTAAAAACTGAAGGAGATGGCGAAAAACCGGGAGGGGGCTCCGCCCCCCCACCCAGCAGCCCTCTGCCCTTTTCATTTATATTTTAGGTACCTGGATCAACGCTGGAGCAGCAGAATATAAAACTGATCAACATTATCAGAACCAAGGGACCGAAAGCATTCGTCGATTTTGCTACAGCACTGGCTAATACCAACCAAGAATATCTAGCTGAAATCCTACTGAATAATGGTACCGATTCGTCGGTTGTCGTTCAAAATGAAAATGAAAGAAATACACTAAAACGGCATCTAAAGAGCAGAAAAACCCAGAAGCAAGATTCACATATTGCAGAACTTGAAAAATCACATCGGAGGATGATGGCGATGTTAAAAAAGATCCATGAGAGCGACCAAGTAAAGTCTGATATTACCACGCTGTTGAAACAGCAACTTCAAGAACTAAGAACAAATGTTATCACGCTTGAAGAGGCATCTACTGTAAATAATGATCAAATCGCACTTATTAGAGCGCAAGAGGAACAAAGAAAAATGCAAATTACCGATCTGCAGAGCATGGTGGTTAAGTTATCTGCTGAATCCCGTGTAAAATCTTGGCATACGTGCGCCAAAGGTATGTAAGTTTTGTTGCGCAGCAGCCTGACATCAGCGGTGGGGGGGGTGCGTCACAAGCAGCCTGGGGTTTGGGGGTGCGCCTCCCTAGAAATCATTAATGGACTATCAGTATATCAAGTGATCTTCATTGGGGCTGTTCCAGACATGGGCATGGGTTTGGCTCTGGGGGGGAGTATAGCCGACTGTCTGGGGGGACCACCCCAAAAATCCGCCAAATTCAAAAAATTGCGCGAAAATTCAAATTTGCGCCAAAGAAATGGCACTTCCTTTGGCGATGAAAACACTGACTGCTTCGATAAACAGTCAGAGAGACAGGAGCAATCGCGGGCACTAATGGGACGCAAAATTTGTGCAATTTCCAGCATCAAATTGGGTTGAAAGAAGCACATCTGAGACTTCGGCTGGGGGGTGCAGGCGAGCGCAAGCGAGTTTGGAAACCGCCGGAGGCAAAATTTTAGCTATAATAACGCTTTAGTTCCTTAACACGTAGCCCTTTTCAAACATCACAGGAGATAAGTTGCCTGAGTTTTCGGCGCCGCAGGCAAATTGTTTTTGCGATTTTAGAGCGCCGCAGGCAGAAATTGGGCATCATTGACGAGAAAAATCACTCACCAAAACTGCGCGCATCCATTTATCTCGTTAAATAACACTTCTTTCTTATAGATTCGTTCAAAAATCCGTCTTCCATTGCCCCTAATAGTAGAGAGCAAAGAACTAGAGCCGTCGATAGCGCGCGAGCGCGCGTATACAGATAGAGTGAGCGGGAAAAGCAAGCAGCACGCGCTCGAAACTCGAAAATTGTGCGCGAATTCCGCGCAAAACTACAGTAAATGCAAGATTTTTTGACCTTAGCGCGTTAAGAACCGCATACATACGCCGCAGAATTTTTGATTTACTACGTCAATAAAAGACAATACGCGGACCGCTCAAACTTTTCGCCGCGTATCGACCCCCTTGGGAGGAGTATATACCCCCATACCCCCGTGCCCACCTCTGGGCTGTTCATAAAGTACGTCACGCTTTGGGAAGGGGGTGTCTGCGAAGGCCTCTGACGGATCTGTGACGTGACGTGCGTGCGTGACGGTGGTAGGCGTGCCGGCTGGACAGGAGAACTATGAGCTGTCAATTACTTTTTCCCAGCTTTCATCAGCTAATTTAGGTCAGTTGGTTGGCTGACTCAGTGGCCGAAAATGTATGATAGATTTATGATTTGAGAGCAAACAACGGCTCCTTTTATCAGTGAGAGAGCGTGTGAGGCGTAGGTGCGTGACGTGACGGGGGGGGGGGGTGGTAAGCGGTAGCTTGACGAAGCCTGATTTGAGGGGAGATGGTAAAAAGGTCAAAAACGGCGTGATATACTTTACGAACGACTCCATTGCAATCATTTTTTTCAGGTCACAAGTTCGGAGTTGGCGACTGCGGGGATTCGCGGGCAATAACCAATTGCTGTATATGCGGTGAGGTTGTGGTTACGATGTCTGACATTTCCACTTCATTCCAGTCGGACAGTGCAAATGGCATAGAAAGTAAGTCATATTGAATATGTCCATTTATTATTTGTAAACCAAATAATTTTTTACGCTTTGGTTTTCCGTTTTATTATTTAAAATCTCACTTAATTTCTTTTAAATATGAAATTGCAAACATTATTGTTAAAATTTGAGCATTTGATCGAAATTTAATTGAAACATTGAAATCATTCCAATTGTAGGAAATTTATTCAATCGACCGGTAAAATTTGTTCAAACGGCCGGTAAAAGCAGTGGGCTGTCATATCGGCGGTAAAAAATTGGACTAATGAAAACGGTCGGTAACAAAATGTTGGTTTAATCTAAATGGCCTGTAAAAATCGCAATACACAGATTTACCAGATTATTATTTTAAGGATCGCTATTGATTAAAAATGCCTAGTTCAGATATGGGCACGGATTTGGGCTGGGTGGATTATTGCCAATTTTTTGCCGGGGTTATATGACCCCCCAGACGGTCCAAACCCCCAAAAGCTTTACCACTACACGACCAACACATTTCAACATTTCATAGCCCCCAACCGAACTTGCGAAATCCTATCGGACCCCTTAGGGATTAAATAACCCTCCATGGCCCCACGCCCATGTCTGGCCTCATTTGATTAGTTTATTAATCGGGCGAAACAGAGCTGTTCACTATCGACAACGAACCAGAATACGTGCGTTGTTTGCTTTTAAGGGATTGTGTCCAGTGGATTTAGGGGGTAGGTTTAGGCTTAGGTAGCGCAAGCGTAGCGAGCCTACAGGGGTCACAAATGCACGATAGTAATAAGTTGCATTTGAACGTCTAGCTCAGGGCCAATTGACAGTTATCCGAAAATTATGGTAGTGAACAGCTCTGCGTCGCCCGATTAATTAGATTGTACGTCTTTCCACTTGATTACCTTTTGTAACAACGATATACCTAGATCTACTTTCGAAAAGTTATGAAAACTGTGCATATTGCTCATAATAACTCATAGGAAACCTAACTAATTACATTTTTAATTAATGGCTCTTTTAATCAATGGTTATAATAGAGGCCCATAAAAGAATAATCTGGTCAAATATTGCAATTTTATCAGCCGTTTAGACAGATCGAACATTTTTTACCGGTCGTTTAAAATAGCGTCCTCAGTTGTGGTTGTTTGAGTCATGAAATCAGATACACGTAAAAAGCCATAACCGTTTAGCATCTCAATGAAGAGAAATAATTCATTGTTTCTGCTATCTATTGGAGAACATCACCAAGATGAACACTGACTGAACGATCCATTAATTAGAAGGGAATGAATTTTTCAATCGTTTTTATATTGTATTGAATGCGATACAGTCTCTAAAAAGGCACCACAAAATTGTGTTCGAATACATGGAGCATAGCAGAAAATTATAGCACGTGTACTTTTGCATCTGCGTGTGCTGCTATTATATTTCTGCATCTATTAACTACATTTATACTATACTGGAAACATAGTAATTGGCAGCAAGCACAATAATAAGTAATAATTAAATGTGTAGTGCGCGCAATTATTGCCTTATAATACTATCACGTACATTACGCGTGAATTTAGCACTTAATTGGACACAGAAGGATACGGGTTCCAACTGAGCGGGTCATGAGAACTCAAAATGACGTATGGTAATCACGTTTCTTTTTGGCCGCACATGAGCAGAAGAGGCCGTGAGTTAGGGCCACGTTAATTGAGAATGGCAATAACATTTTGAAACGTTACAGGAGTAAAAGAAACATGATAAGAAACAGAACCGTGACATGGGACTAGAGAGTTTGACTATGGAGCTCAATCGTTGAGATGAAAATTAGTTGAAAAAAAGAGCTTTTACGGAACGCGAAACGATAGTGAACTCAGGGCGTGAACTCAACTATTTCCTTTTGCGCTAGGCAAGTTAAAAATTGTCCCCTAGTTGCGCCGGCGAAATACTAAAGGATACTTTGGGCTGCACGGAATAAAAACAAGACTGATATTTGTTGTTGGATTCAGGTCGCTGTATCTGGCCTTGACTGTTAGCGCGATGAGCGTTTTATTGTTCAACGGGATAAACGCAAGAGACGTGCACACGATTACTCATCGGCAGATTATGCACGCATTTGCACCTACCGGGTAACAACTCCACGGTCGGACGTCATTTTCGGATATTTCAGACTAAAATACCCTAGAAATCAGCGAAATTCGAAAACATTTTGGCAAACTGTGCCAAGCTATTCTAAGGACAGGCTTTTTCTAAGCACCACGCTTTCTTTAAAGTACCTTGGCACGGAAAAAAAATATTCATAGAATTTGGTGAAACTTGGTATTTGGGATTACTTCAGTGGAAAAACTCTGAAAATCAGATAACAAAATTGAAAAATGATATTCGTGGCGAGATACGGCAGAAAATATAATTTTTGCACGTTGAAACTTTTAAGAAGTTACAAAGTTGGCTAAATGTCACCAAAAGAGGATTGATTAGACCATATGCACCATTTGATTGAAAATGACAAGAGGATTCTGAAAATAGCCATAATATAAAATTTTAAGATTTTTCATATAAAATAACCGATCCATCAATTTTTTGTCTTTGGCATTTTTTTTAGTTTAAAGCGTTTTTAGACTAAAAATTGAATTATGTCCTGGGGTTAAAGTTACCCTACGATTAAAGCCCTATAAATTCTCTATCGATCAGTCCTATTTCAAGTTGACATTGTCCAAACATGTCTACCCGCAATTTGAGTCGGAAGACGATCCACGTCAGAAAACGCTCAGCGTTGGATGGGAGAGAGGTCATGCATATGCATATTTCTTATCCGTTGCATTCTTAAGTTGTAGCCGTAGACATCATTTTGATTCCTGTACTATGCTTAAACACGTATTTGATCCGAATTTTAGTGCACCCGCATAAAAGAGCCCTTTTTTGACTTCTCGAACCTGTTCTTATATATGGATTCGACTCTAGTTGCAATTTGCCCTCGAAGTATTATCGTTTAATGTTTTCTTTAGTAGACTAATTAGCAGGGTGCCTCTGAGGGTCCCCTTTTCTAGTTGCCTTTCCCGGTGCCCGATGCTTCCCTAACGATAGCACGACCTTGTAAACAGTCGATGCACGTGAAATGCAATGGTGATTGCTTTCAAATTTTGCTATCGACGTTTTAATGTTGACGCGACGTGACATTGAGCGGATGACTCAGCACGACGCTAAAGTCAAGATACGACCCCGTCCTAAATGGAGCACCATACACACACGATATGACGTTCAGTTGCACGCTGAGTTTGCTTATACTATCGTTTTGGCGCTGAATATTGAACAGAATGGAACCATTGCAGAAACAGGCAATAGTCAATCAAACCGACTTTATCATTCGTGACATGAGCGATGTCAGAGACGTTTTGGTAATGCTCTACTCGGTCGGTCTCATCACAGATGATGGGAGAGAAGCCATCGAGGTAGGTAGACTGATATCAATTTTATGTAGGCTTACGTGAAGCCAATGTGAAATTTTGATAAATCAGAAAATATAATAGCTTCTCTCGCATGAGAAGGTATAACTGCCCAGTAGACTACACGTCACAACCCATTGATTTTCCAATCGAAAAATTAGGGATAAACGGTACTTTTCAAGGTACCGTACATTTTCATTGCATTCTGTCAGAAATGCGCTAATTCGAAGCAAATGTTCATTATCTGTTGTAACGTAACAACCATTCCAAGTGCCATATTAAAATTTGCGGTTTCCTCGGCTGCGCTGCGAGACGCGCTTGATGACCGGTCATGAGCGATCTTATTTTGTTCAGGCACGGCCGGGGGAGTCTAGGTAAGACATGGACACGGGGGGATGGGGGATATCCCCCAAGGGGTCCGAGTCCCAAAATGAAAAAGTGGTTGGGGGATGGAAAAAGTGAAAACGTGTTCCAGATGGGGATGGCAAAAATTTCCTCCATATCCCCCCAGCCGCCGAACCGTGTCCATGTCTGGAGTAGGTCAGAGGGACCGTGGTCAGGGTAGGGGTGACCCCCCTGGTTACAGTATGCTGTGACGTGGACTTTGTACACAATGCGCATGGTGGTGCTCAGCCACTTCTAATTCTTCCCATACAGACCGAAAATGTTGTGCAGCCAATTCGAATGTTAATGAGTATTTTTTGGCAATTGACAACTTCAGGCAATATCGAGACCAAGGCTGCAAGCTGAGGAGTTGCTTCGTCAACTTATCACTATCAGAGATTCTTTCTACCGATTCCTTGAAATATTAATCGGAGCTAATAGAACACATATCGCTGAAACAATCAACAGTTCGTTTAATTCGTGAAATACTGCTGAACTCTAAAATAGTACAGGAAACTTTCTAGACGAGTACAAAGGCCTTGGCGGTGAGCATCCATTGAACGTGGTCGAAACGCAAAGAGTTTTGCAAAGACACGGCTGGCACCATACTCCATCTGCAGTTCGTTTGGTGTGATCATGACCAGCTCCTACAGTGCGCTATAATAATTCAGAATTTCATGAATGAATGCTGAAATATTGCGGAAAGAAATGTGTTGTTGACCTGAACATTGCCCACAATGCGTTTTGCTTTGATACTGTTTGTTCTCGAATAATTTAATCATGTAATACTTCTTTATATTCAAACTGTTGTAAAAAAATATGCTGTTTGCGCATTATTGCACGGATATGTAGCGGGGATAGATGCGCATATAGGTCAGCGGGAAGTTCTGCACGGGAATATTTTGGTTGAACGTTCACACTGGTTGAGTTTTTCAAACAAGAGGAATCCCTACCTCTAATTTAGTCTTATTTTCTGAAAATGGACTCCTGCTAATTAATACTAATTTTTATTCCAAAGAACCAAATCAGAGAAATTTTTGCTTCAAATAGTGCTTTTCTAGCAAAAAATGCTCAAACAGGAAACTAAGGAAACTAACCCCACCACCCACTCCTAAATAAGAAACAAGTGAAGAAATGATGAACTTGTAAGTGTAAGGCGAACACGAAATGTTTGCATTCCGCACAAGCTGCAAGCCTTCTCCGTTTAAACCTTATCGCACAGCTATGAATTGGCGAATAACGCTGCATCACACCACACGCAACGCTTGCGAAATCAACCCGTCAGTGTTTGTTCATGTTCGAACGTCGTGCAGATTACTCTGTGAGTCGAAACCGTACTGCAACCGTAGTTAAAACCCAGTCTGGTGAAATAATATTTCATGGAAAAACTACAGAAGGACGCAATCAATGATGAAAATGATTATATTGTTAAAGAAATGAACGATGTCAGTCTCAGAGAAGTGATGCGGAAATTGTTCACGCTTGGTATCATCGGCGAAGAAGGATATCAATCTATTGAGGTAGGTGGTAAGCGCAAGAAATCAAACACATGGGTCAAATTCCGGGGAGTCGCAAAAAGGATTTCATTTATTGTTCCACCGACCATGTGACCGTTCCTCGCGTATGCCCTCCTAGCAAATCCTTTTCTGCGACTCCCCGGAATTTGACCCATGTGTTTGATTTCTTACGCTTCGATGTAAATACGGGATGATCCAATTAAATGGCTCACATTTTATAATTCGATAGAAACTCGGAGTCGCAACCAATTGTCATAAAATTTGGTGAACTTGTAGCTGAAACGTTAAAATTTATGCACAATACATAAGAAGTATGTGTGTCACTATTTTTGGTCTCGAACGGAATGAAACGAAATACTGTTTGGAATAAATTCGTTAACACGGGCTACCCTTCCAAAAATTGTTTGACACGGGCTCGCCTTCCATTTTCAAGCAAAATGCAACATGCGCCTTGCTTCAAACAACGAAAACCAGGAAGTCAAAACCAGCGTGGGGACCACGTGTCGATTAATTTTTAAAGCAAGGAAACCAAAATTCTTCATTGATTGCAAATTTTCAGACAAAAGCAACGCCAAGACTGCAGACTACAGAATTACTTCGGCAACTGAACAATGTCGAAGATAAAGATACGTTCAACCGATTCCTTGAAATATTGATTGTGGCAAAGAAAACTCATATTGCCGAAAAAATACTAGGTATGCTCGTTTTCTTTAAAAGCAAGAAAGATAATTCAAAGTCAATAAATTTCCAGAACGATACAAGGAGCTTGGCGGTGAAAATTTAATTGATTTGGTGGCGACAAAAAAGCATTTGGATAAAAACGGATGGGAAAGAAAGTCTGCTGTTCAACTAGTCAAAGTTTCGAAAAAGGAAGCGGCATCGGCATCGGCTGAATCAAATCCATATGCGGGACCAGCAGGACGAATTCCGAAAAAAGAGACCTGAAATAGATCATAATTGGTGTTGCTGTTGAGCTGCTCAAGATGCAGCTCAGCGTTTAAAAAAAATTGATTTCTTGAGACCATACATATAAGTATGGAGAGGTTGGATTGTAGGACGTTTCATCGCGGTCGATTTCATCGCGGTTCATTTTATCGCCGCGTTCAATTCATCGCCGTATTTTTCACAGCGATATACAATTTTTCATCGTGTAGGAAGAGAAAGAGGGACATAATGGGCACCCTCAGCTGTCCCGGGCGTCTTTTGGAAACAATATTGCTGGACCAAAAAGATTTGCTTACGGCACCAGGGATTCCCAGGATGTGTCCGATCCAAGTACTAACCCGGCCCAACGTTGCTTGACTTGCCAGATCGGACGGGATGGCGTATTTTCAACGTAGTATGGCCGTGAGCGATCTTAGTAACTGAAATATTATCCCTTATTATAATACAATAGAATGGAAATTAGGATTGTAGAGTGGTGCCCACTATGCCCCTCTTTCTCTTCCTACGCGATGAATAATTGGACACCGCGATGAAAAATACGGCGATGAATTGAACGCGGCGATATAATGTACCGCGATGAAATGGATCGCGATGAAACGCCCGCGATGAAATGTCCGAAAGAGGGATCCGCCCAGCTCTCCTGGCGCCACTGCAATGGTCTACGTGTTGATACCTGTTGCAAAACTAATTGCTTCACTATGATATGTAATCATTAAGTCAATTCACGTGTAGCTTTTTAGAAGAGGGTAAAGCATGATAGGTAAAACCAAACACCCCACTTTTTTTTCCTCAGTGCGAAGTTTGTACGAGTAAGTTGAGCGAAAAATTTGCAAAACTGTTGTTATGGTGTAACTTTCTCCAATAAAGTTTTTATACAAGTTTGATACGTAAGGAGAAAAATGGGTTGGCCTGGCCAGTTTTAATTATGCCCGGCTTCACCTTGTGTTGCCTGTATGTTCCCTGTTTTTGGCAGAAACTAACGCTATTATCTTAATATAATAATACGACCTGCAGCGCATTTTAAATTCTTTTATTAACCCTTCAGTAGAGTATACAGCTATTTCTTGAGAATACGGCAAGTGCAAAGCAATCCGTAGTACAGGCCGCTGCTCCGCAGAAAATCTGTGAGCTCTGATTATGCCCCAGTCATAACTACATCATGAGACGAAATTCAGCATGAAAAGTATTATGCGACAATGCCGTGCTCCGTGATTCGAAATGTAGTACAGCAATTAAAACAAGTACGGTCGCAGTAAATCAAACGTTAACCGTGTTTCAAATGTTCTGGTACTCCATTAATGCGCACTCTCTCTCGATCGTTGTGGTAGTCATAGTCTAAGAAGCAGCAGATGCATCCGATTACTATCGGAAAACAGTATGTGGTGCAACATTTATGAGGTAGTAGACCAGGAGGAAGACGACGTGCCTGTCGCCGCTGGCGGTTTGAAGAAGGAAGAGAATCGGACGTGTCAATTGCTTCAGCGGCGACTCTGAAACAGTCGAATGCTTACTAATTCCGTAATAACGTGCAACCCTAATAACAGTTTTTAAAATTGATAGGCGCATCTTTTCCCAAATAGTAGAAATCAGACGTGGGCGCTGGGGGGATTGGGGGTTGTCCCCTCTTAGAGGCTCCATCTCCGAGGGGTTCGAAGTTTAGGGGGATGAGAATTTTTTTAACGTAGAAGGGGGAGTACAGTGTTTTTGGTCGGCTGGAATTTGACGACCTTTTTCCATTTAGGCCCCTAACCGTACGTAGCGAAAAAAATTTTTTACCTCCATCCCCCTTAGGGTCAAAATTTTTTTTAGGGGGGATGATCCCCTCCCTAAATCTGGTCCATTACCCCCTTGGCCGACCCACCGTGCCTACCTCTAGTAGAAATTAAAACCATATCCTGGAGACCGCTAAATTTTATCGTTATACACGAAGACGCAAAAGTTTCGAGATACAATAAATACAGTATGAAAACTGATCAGAATCTACCGTGTTGAAAGAGATAGAAGACGTCTGATGTTAGCCTGACGATCAGCTTCTACGGCACTCGTAAGTACGATGATGGTTGCTAAGAACACGAGCAAAGTGTTCGTATTCATCATCTATAACCAGTCAATTGTTGCTTAATTTAAAGTGACTTCATAGATGTCGCCATTAAGATAGTAAGTGATCAAATAACTCGCATATGAATATTACAACAAGATTACTCTTTATGGGGTTGAGGATATCTCAATCAAAAAGCAGCACAGAACTAAAAAAACTCATTCAAATTCAATAAAATTATCCCTGATGGGTGGTGTGTGGAAGGTTGGGTAACCCTTCTCCCCCAGACGGTTTTGGTAATCTTGATCGAAAATATATGAGATAGCAGAATCTTTATGAATGTAAGGCAGGAGAACATGGTTTTTCTTCAAGCAAAACATGGGGTGTTCAGAAAATATACACTGTATATGATGGGGATCGGATCAAGGGGATAGCGCAACCCTCCACCAGCCCGCCTCTAGCTCTGACTGATTTTTCTGGCCAGATCCCGAGAGCTATTTCATGAATCGGGCCATCATGCGATCGTCCAATGTCTGCGAACATTTCCAGTCAAGCTGATCCCGTCATTGAATGTGATTCATCGACCACCGTGGGATTGCGAGACTGACCGAAGCAGTCGGCGAATGGAGTCAGTTTATTCAGTCAATTGTCCTCAATGTGGAGGTGGAAATAGCGGAAACAAGTTGCGGTATTGCGTGCACCGTCAGTGATTTCTGACTGGGCCGGTTTATTTTTGATCTTTCGATCTTCGGTTCGAGCATAAAGATCAGTCCGATCAGTTCCGACTTTGCAATACAACAGCAATTTTGCTCTGCTCCATGAGCCCGTTAACGTAACTATTTTCACTCTATTATGTCGCACTTCGCAATCAAAATTAATCAAATTTATGCATGAGATCGATACGTTTAGCAAAAATACTTCGTGATCATGAGATGCCGGTTACGTAGGTAGTGCGCGGCCACTCCTTTCAGCAGATCCTCCAGTTCATGTCAATCAACTTGAATAGAGTGTGGTCACCTATTGCCACCCACCACCTCAGAGTGCCCACTATATTCCCTCTGAAACGTTAGACATTCTCTAGCAGTTCGTGTTTGGTTCGTTGAAACTCCACTTACTGCCTTCACGATCAGGCACACGTGATATAGGGATCCGATACAGTATGCCGCCACAGTTAGTGTTGCATGCAAACAGAAAATTTGAAGACCAGTCTTAACAGTATGAGCGTGGGGTTTGGAATGAATTCAACAGCCACGGTTTAACCGTAATATTGATGATATTGATCAATAATATTGATGCGACTAAAATCTCATCACTACTTGCCTTGAAGTGCTATCGCTATCCGCTTCATTGAAATGGGTTTCATGTACAGGGTTTCATTCTTTTAGTAAAGAATGTTTTCCTTCGTGGTTTGACAGATTGACAGCTACGGAATTTTTTATGTTGGACTAAAGTGCTTGTGATAGGACTTGTGCTAGAAAATAACAGATTGAACTTAATCAATACGTTTTCACTTTGTTACAACTGCCATCCAAGATGTTTGAGCATAAAATTAGCAAACGTAATTACATATGACCATTTGATTGATGCAGGCGTCTGCGGTCGTCAGCAGATTGCGGTTAGTAAGTTGGCCAGCATTGCAAATTAATGCAAATTGCTGAGAATAATCGCGATAAGGTTTGATTTACGCCCGATCTTAAGGTCTTTAGCTTTGGTCTGCGTCCGCTGATAACGCTAAAAACTTTATAAGCGTCACAGAGCGCATTTGGAGCCAGTGGCTGGTGGTTTGTGCTATAAATGCATAGTTTCAAGAGAATTAGCAAGAAAATGAGCCTTATTGAGAACTATACATCTTGTCACAATATGCAGGAAGAGAAGACTTATTATATAAGTTTATGTACGTGTATAATGGTGGCAGAATCATTAATTCAGCCAGCATATGCTGATCGGTTAACTGAAAAATCGAGTTTGGTCCAACAACGGCCGGGCTCGTGCGCGATACTCAATCATTATTTTAAGTGTGAACACAGAATCAATAATAGAGTCTTGTTGAAACGATAGGTAAACGTGTAATCAGACAAGGGGCCATACACAAATTATTGACGCTTCGGGAGGGGACGGGGTGTCAATTTGGCCAAATGCAGCCTTACGAAAGGGTTACGTGAGGGGATGTCAAAAAAGTAAGAAAAATCGCGTTTCGTAATTTGCGTGCAGCCCCTAATAATATTGCTAAATTTGAAGATCTTGCATTTACCAGTTGAATTTACCAATTGATTAACCTTATTGCTTCGCGACTATCCTTCATGAACTGGTGCCACCTGGCAAACAAACGGATAGTTCTCATCAATGTGTCCTATACTCATATATCCGCTATAGCCTCGTTTTGTGCAAAGTATCCCTGCCGGATTTGGCCGAGCGATATCATCGTTTACGAAACCATAGTGGTCCCATATTTTAGAAAATATAAATTCGGAACCATCCGTCCATTCATAATCTCTGTTCCCGATGTAGTTTAGTCCGATGTACAACGGAGCGCATATTCCATCATCATGCGATAAGGCTAGGCGAGCTAATTCTGAAAAATGTCGTTAACATTTATGCATTCAGTTGCTGAAACAGCCCACGAACGAAATCGACTAATGATCCGAGTACACTGTACGTAGAACCAAAACTTCGGAGCTCTGATACACCTTTGGCGAGAAGCATTGGTGCACGAGCCGAAGAATAACTCCGTATTCAACTTTTGACCCCGAATGCACCTATTTGTATGATGTAAAAATGTGAGAGAATCTGTAAAATGGCGTCACTTTGCGATTGCGGCCTCAGCTAATGTTTTCGACTTCATGCTCAAAATTCACCATATACAGGGTGGTGAAAAATTATACGAAAGTGTTTGATCGGCTCTTGTTCGGCATTGCAAGCGTAACTTTGCAAGCGGATGTTTTCTGATGAAAGCCTACGATCTAACGTAGAGAATGATACCAAATTTGTCGGGCAAAAATGGATTGACCGGTTGTGCAATTTTCAAAACACAAAATGCTTCATTTTGATACAGTGAATCAAGAGTGCGGTCGTGGTCAAAAATTAACTAAAAAAATAAATAATTGCGGGAAAAACAAGTGAAGAAGAATTCTAAACCTAACGTAAAGGAGTAAAATATAACAAATTAACTCACGGACAACAAAAGTGATTTCTTCGTCGGAATGAAAAGATGCAAGATGTCCCTGAATTCCATCTCCTCCCGTAAATCGATTACAGTAACCTCTTGCCATCGACCAAGTTGTTGGTGCAACGCCGTCGAAACTACCACCAAACACTTTGAAGCATTTGTTTGATTTGGAAAAATAGTTCCAATCTTTCAAGCATGATGGATTTGATTGTGCGTATGTGAAAAAGGAACAACCGCAAACGCATATTAATATCACCTGAATTAGCATTGTGCTCATCTTTCTCACAGTTGTTAAGCGATAGTACTGCTTGTTTCTTGTGTGCGTTTAAATTTTAGGCGTGACTTTATTTATTCTGCAATGATCTTATCAACGCTCGCAGGATTATTAGTTCCAAAGCTGCGCGTGAAATTATACATCTGATGTTTAAGAGCTGTTTGCAAATTTAACGCTTGTGTTTGCATTTGTCGCTCTCTACGGAATCGCTGAATACTAACCGATAATATCCGATTCGGGCAGCGCTTAACGGTTTTAGCTCCCAAATGTTTAGCTCCCTACTTTGGATAATGCTGTGAATAGTTAGTAATAACGCAAACTGTTCGTCTTTGAGCTGTATGTGCAATAAATAATGTATCAACTGCTATTTTGTTTTGCGCAGCGCTCGTTAGAAAGATGAATATGTTTTTTGTCGCAACTTTTGCGCAATCTTGTTCTTCCTTTCATGCATTTCTTCAGTGGGACTTGACGTGGTTGCCCTCGCAAATGAAACGACTTCTTCATCTCGAGAAAATGAAGAAATTCTGATCCTATTAGCATTTTAATTCAACTCTAGCTATGAAATTTTCAACAAAGCTTGTCTGTGATTGAGCTGTACAGTCGTCAGCACTCATGAAGTCAGTTCGCGATAACAGGATGGAGCGGTGAGTAAACGAACGGATTAATTAATAATTGTGAACGATGAGCGAGTGATCGCGTTTCGGCGTCGTGCGTAAGTCAAGTCTGCTTCTTCACCGTCGTTTTCTTTCGGTTCAAAGCTGATTCAGTGACGGAATGCGAAGCACTTGACGTTGCCGACGGTGTGTTGACAGTACAGATCGCTGTCGACAACGATCGAGAACTCGCCGGTGCCGCAGACGACGGCGAAACTGGACTTGAGTTGGAACTCGGCCAACTTCTGCACGGAGCGCTGCGATTCCGGAATGTTCTCCGAAATATTCTAAACAAATTCACAAGGTTAGATCTCTGGGCGAGTAAGTAAGTGATGCCGGTAACCGTTCGCTTCTTCAAAAGAGCAGCATTATTCTCAATCAGAAGTGAGAACGTCCGAGATATGTACGGTAGACAAAACTTGTGGGGTCCCCTGGACGCAGTGGCGGTACTAGACCCTACCAGTCAAAGGGAGTGAAGATCAAGTGGGGGAGGGGTTTATCGGACATCAGGCGGCCATAAACTAGGCGAGGGTGTACGTCCTCACGCCCTCCCATAGTACCGTCACTGCCTGGACATCTGTTGTACCGCAAACTAAAGCCCCTAGACACGTAAATCGGAATCTCGCTCAGGACACCTCTATTTCTGATATCCATGGTCATCGTACGGAGTGGACCGCCTCTGTTAACAATCCCTGTCCCATTAGTGGTGGGAAATTTGCCCTACATTGTTCAGTCCTCCTTTTGAAATTTTACCAACCAAAACCTCTGTGTCATGTCATGCTTGCGAAATTTGAATGCAGCTTTGCAAAGTACAACGGTATATTCACTTTCGTTCCCGACCAAGCGCTCTCCTTGCCAGCTAAATCTGGAGCAATTCTGCACTTAACACATCAGAGAACGAGCCAAAAATGTAAGTACCTCTTGAGGCTCTCAATTCTCATCAGCCGAGCCTCGAAAAACGAAAACCAAGAAACTACTTACGTTTATCATTATTTCTCGCAGGTGGTCGTTGTTGCACACAGCGGTAACATTTTTACCGGACGAGGTGAAATCGAACGCGGCGGACCTCTTCGGTCGCCTAGAGAACCTGGCCCGACGGCACGAGGT